>SNQJ01S0011051.1:22987-39190 GCA_010110895.2 Picea sitchensis
TGGACCAACAAGAACAAAGGGATTTAATGGTGAACAATACTTTATGCTACTAGTTGATGACTACACAAGAATGAATGTTGTTTGTTTTCTCAAGAATAATTCATAGGCATCAGAACACTTAAAAATATACAAAGAGTTGGTTGAAACTGAGACAGAGTCAAAAATCAAGTGTTTGAGATCAGAAAATGGAGGAAAGTTTACATCAAAGGAATTCATGGATTTCTGTAGCGAACATGGGATAAAGAGAAAATTATCATAAGCCAAGACACCTTAGCAAAATGGATTTGTCGAAAGGAAGAACAAAACAATACAGGAGATGGCCAGAACAATGTTGAAAGATTCCAAGTTGAAAGACATATTTTGGGTACAAGCAATACATACAACATTTTATATCTAGAATAGAGGAATTATCATAAATAATAGTGATAAGACTATTTACGATATATGGAAAGGAAGACTAGAAAATGTGAAGCATTTCAAAGTGTTTGGAAGTAAATGCTATATCAAAAGAGAATATGACAGGATTGGAAAATTTGACTCTCGAGTTTATAAAGGCATACTTGTTGGGTACTCAAGAAAAACAAAATCATACAAATTCTTAAATCTAAGACTCAACATAATAGGGGAAAGCATCAATGTGATGATTGATGAAATATATGGATGGAAGACAAAAGAAGGAAGCAAAGATTCAGTGGAACATGATCATGAAGAAGATTTGAAAGAAGAAGAAGTATATGAAGAATCATATGAAGAAGAAGAGCAACCAGAATCAGATCAAGAGAAACAAGATCTTCAGGTACCTCCAAATATACCTAGCAGACGAGTGCATAAAAATCATCCACCAGAACAGATCATTGGAAATAAATATGTAGGAGTTGAAACCCGAAGAAGAATACATTCACCATAACAACAACACCTAGAAGTGTTATCCACAATTAAGCCAAGCATTTTTGAAAAACCAAACAAGAATGAATATTGGATCAAAGATATGAATGAAGAAATGGACCAAATAGAGAATAATGACACTTGGGAACTTGTTCCCAGACCAAAGAATAAGAACGTGATTGGTGCAAAGTGGGTCTTCATAATCAAATTGAACAAGGATGGACAGGTTACCAAGAATAAAGCAAGATTGGTATGTAAAGGATACACTCAGGTTGAAGGTATAGATGTTGAAGAGACCTTTGCCCCAGTTTCTAGAATGGAAGCAATCATGTTAATTCTAGCTTATGCATGTTACAAAAATACCAAGGTGTATCATATGGATGTAAATTCAGTCTTTCTATATGGAGAGTTAGAAGAATAAGTATACATCAAGCATCCAGAAGGATTTTAGTTTTCAAAAAATGAAAATTATGTTTACGGCTTGAAGAAGGAACTATATGGTCTCAAACAAGCCCCCAGAGCATGGTATTCAAGATTGGACAAATAATTACAGCATCAAGGGTTCATGAAAGGAAATTCAGAAAGCAATCTCTACATAAAGGTAAATCAAGATAGTATTTTGATAATTGAAGTTTATGTTGATGATATTATTTTTGGAAGTGATGATGACATGATGAGTCATAAATTTTCCAAAGATATGCAGAATGAGTTAGATATGTCATTACTTGGAGAGTTGTCTTTATTTTTGGGACTACATATATGTTAGAGAAACAAAGGTATCTTCATCTCTTAGGCCAAGTATATTAGAGAAATGTTGAAAGGGTTTGGAATGGAAGATTGCAAACCAGTTGGTACTCCTATGCAGACTTGTTGCAAGTTAAGTAAGGATAATGATTCTAAGGATGCATACCAGAGATAGTGTAAATCGATGATTGGAAACTTACTCTATGTGATAGCTTCTAGACCAGATGTGATGTAGGCAGTTGGATAGGTTGCAAGGTTTCAAGCAACACCAAAGGAATCACATGTTATGGAAGTAAAGAGGATATTCAGATATATCAAAGATACAAAAGAGTTTGTATTATGGTATCCAAAAGAGAATGATCTATCTCTTGTTTCCTATATAGATGCAGATTGGGCAGGTTCCATTTATGATAGAATAAGTACAAGTGGAGAATCCTTCTACTTGGGTGAGTGTCTGGTATCATGATTAAGCAAGAAACAAGGAATTAGATTTGAATGGATGCTAGAGTATGAAGAAAGCTTCTAGCTATTGAAGGGATTTCTAACTAATGCACCCATTATAAAGAGTGTTGATCCAAATGAATATTTCATGGTGTGTACTAATGCATGAAAAGAGGGACTAGGTGGAGTCTTTACTTAGAATGAAAATGTGATTTTTGAGTCTAGAAAACTCAAATAGCATCAGAGGAATTATGCCACACATAACCTAGATCTTGCAACCATAGTGCATGCACTAAAAATGTGGAGGCATTGCTTCATGGGAAGAAAATTTGATTTAAAGACAAACAATGGTGGTCTAAAATATTTGTTTTAACAACAAACATTAAATGCCAAATAAACATGATGGCTAGAATTTTTGAGTGAGTATGACTTTGATATTAAACCTATCAGAGGAAAAGAGAACAAGATTCCAGATGCACTCAACATAAGAGTACATGCAATGCATGCTACAATCATTAGCATGTGCAAATCATATTTAAAGAACAAAATTTTAGAAGTTGTTGTTTCATATGGGCATTACCTATAGGAAAAAGAAGAATTACAAGAAGGAAATGTACAATAGAAATATAAAGAGTATAAGTTGGGAAAAGATGGAATACTTATGTATAAAAACAAAGTGTGTGTTCCTAATTCTCAAGAATTAATGAAGCCAATATTTTAAAAGTGCATAATGTTTTATATGTTGGACAACTTGGTTACTAGAAGACTATTGCATTAGTAAGAAGCCAATGCTTTGGGCTAGTAATGAAAATAGATGTGGCTGATTACATAGCCATGTGTATGGAATGCCAAAGAGTAAAGGTTGAGCATAGACATCCAGGAGGTTTCCTACAACCATTTCCAACTCCAAAGTGGAAATGGGTAGTGGTAACCATTGATTTCATCACTAATTTTCCTAAGACAAAAAGGAAACATGATTCAATAATGGTAGTGATGGATAAATTGACAAAAGATTATCACTTTATTATAGTTAAATTGGCTTATAAGGTTGTTAATATTGTAGAAATTTATATGAAATAGATTGTCAAGTTTCATGGAGTACTGAAGGAAATTGTCTCAAATAGAGATCCAAGGTTGACTTCAAACTATTGGAAGGAATTATTCAAAGGATTTGGCACAAATATAAATTTAGTACGACCTATCATCCACAAATAGAAAGAGCCAATTAGGTTATTTAAGATTTGTTGAGGATGTATGTGATGGATAAGCCATCCAAGTGGTAGCTTGGAGGACTAGTACTTGCATTTGGTTGGATTTTCCTACAACAATGGATATCAAGCTTCAAAGAAATGGAAGAGAAATGGATATCAAGATTCATATTAGTACATGGGCCATAATTGCTTAGATAAATAAAAGAGAAAATGGTTCAAAATAAGAAGAATTTGAAGGTAGCACATAATATACAAAAGAGTTATGAGGATCAAGGTAGGATACAAAGGTAATTTACAATTGGAGAGCATGTATTCCTGAAAGTGAAACCAAAGAAAAGTTCTTTGAAGTTGGGAATTTTCACTAAGCTAGCAATGAGATTTTGTGGTCCATTCGAGATATTGGGTAGAATAGGACTAGTTGAATGCATGCTTGCATTGCCCGCTTCCATGAATGTAACACACCTGACCCCCTAAACCCTACTTAGGCTAGTGGGATGTCAAAATTACTCTTCTCACTATATCTCTGCTCTCAAATTTCTAACCCCACAAGTAGAAACCTGCTCGAATGGACCATTCCATCGGCCATCTACATGCCAGAAACGGGTTCTAGGCCAATCAAAATGACCTTCCAAAGCCATTTGGGCTTGGCCTTTTGTCAAGTAATCTATTCATAGTGGCATCCATGTGGACTCTAAATGTCACCTACTCATATGGACAAGTGGGGGTATGCACTGGTGTGGAAATGACATGCCCTCAGACACGGTACCCCCATTAACAATTCTTCGATGGAAAGCTTCTACGTAGTTGTAAAGGGAACTCATCTGGATCGATGGCTCTGGCTCACTCAATGAAAACTAATCAATAGTTGGTGACAAGTAAGATTCTTCGTCATCATGAATACAAGTTACACAACCCAATATTTTCTTATGATCGTATCCTTTTGATAGCCCTAGCCCCAATAGATCCAATGGTAGAGAATCAAGGAAAACAATGGTCTTGATTCGCTTAGAACCCATGAACCGCATGACGACTAGTGGTATTACCCAACTCCTCCAATCACTCAACAAGTCGAGTCTACGACAAGATCTATGGCTGAAATATTATCGAGTGAACTCTTTATCGAACCAATGGTGCACGCCCACTCGGGCTCTTGCCATCGAGAAATACCTTCGTCCACAACCTTGTGGTTCCTCCAAACAATGCTTTTTGAACTAGGGTTTTTCGACAAATCCAACAATCATTAGATCCTCGGATCCAATGGTCAGGGACATCTCATATCTTATATCCAGTCGATAGTTAGTCGTCCCCATGAAACCAACAAGGTTATCCATCGACTGGACCCACAGTGAAATCAATGGCTTAAATCTCATTGGCGACACCTCTAGAATATCTGCGACTCTAGTCCATTTGGAATTTCACCTTCGATATTTCTTCATCAGAATTTCCTTCCACACATTCTATAAGGAAAGTTACCAAGAATATCTCGATGATTTTTCTCATGTTGAAGGCTTAGATGAGACATTGGTGTTTATTTTCCATCTTGAGGAAGATGAAGTTGTCAAGCCTTGTGAAGAAGTAATAAATTCCATTGATGTGGGTAAATTCATGGAGCAACCCTCAAATACAGTTGAAAATCATATTGATAATTTCATATGTGTTCAAAAGCGTGGATGGGATGTTGGTTGCTTCGGTTTTGATGGAAATCCTATCTAGGACATTGAGGGAAACTTCCAACTAAAGAATGTAGAAACCTTCCCTTATGAAGATTGCTTTCCATACATGGATGATCAAGATATTTGGAAACCTAATGATGATATGATCACTGAACTTTTTTTGCCACCAAGGGATGGCTTGTTTCAACATACTTGTGTAAATTTCCAACCATACCTTGGGGATTATCCTTTTGAGAACTTCGAAATATTATTTAATGAAGATTATCAACCATCTTCATTCTCAAATTTTGATGGAATGAGTACGTGGTTGTTGAAATATTGTAACTGCGAAGAATATTCTAATTATAATTAAATTATTATCATGTATATCAATCCCCTTTTGTGGATTGATCATGTCGGGACTTATGTATGACCAAATCCCCTTTTGTGGATTGGTCAAACCCTAGTCAAATGATGTTAATTGAGAAGTCGTCCCCTAGGTCTAATTAAAGTAGTTTTAGCCACTATATGAATAATTCGGCCCTGCTTGATGAAAAGACACAACCTTAGCACTCCTGAACTAATATAAATAAGAGAGGCTAACGCTTCATTCACTCACTCACTCACTCAAGTCACTCATCTAGTGTGCAAGTTTGAAGGAAGCTACAATTAGAAGAAGGAGAAGGGAGAACCGCATTGCTCAGTCTTGGATATTCTCTAGTGTTTGGTATTTTATCTTGACATTGTATTGGCAATCTATATTAAGGAAGTTTTTGTTGGGTTTTCTCCCCCATGAGAGTTTCCCAAGATAAAATGTTGTGTACCTTGTGATTGTGTTTCTCTCAGTGATCCTGCTTTTTCTATTATTGTCTAGTAAATTTAAAAGAACTTAATAGCATCATCTAAATTTAACATGGTGTCAGAGGCTCATTGAATAGAGCACCTTTCACTGGGTAACCAAAAACATCATTGTTGTCATATAATAAAATTAGGGCTTTTGTTGGAAGGAAATTTCAGCCTAAAAACCATCTAGGGAAGTGCACCCTAGCCTAGAAAACTCATTGGAAGCTTGAGCGCACCTTTTCAATGGACAAAGCCTCCGGAAAGTAAAACCCTAGTTTTCATTGGTACCAGAAAACTAGAAAACCAGGAAATCAGAACCAGTACTAGAAGTACTAGTCCTAATTTGCGTAGGCTCAATTTCAAGGGGTAAAATTTGGATTTTTTGAAAACAGATTGCACCATCCTACTCACCTCAGCCCAATGCACCTCCTGGTAAGTTCAAATTCAATTTCTAAGAACTTTCAATTTTTGGTCATATTCCCAACTCTAGTTCAAGATGTTTGCAAGCACCAAGCTTGTTGACAAGTTAGAAGGTGTGGAAAACTTCTATGACTGGAAGTATAGGATTGCACTCATTCTTGAAGAGAATGGCCTTGTAAAATTCATAAAGGAAAATGTACCACAACCCGCAAAAGATGAAGCTAAAGCAAAGTACAAGAAGGATATGGTTAGGGCCAAAATGATCATTGCACACTCCATTAAATATCACTTGATCCCTCAAGTGGATTCTAAGAACACTCCAAAAGATATGTTTGATTCCCTAACCAAAATGTATGAAGGAAAGAACATTAACCGAAAGATGTACTATATGTACTAGGTTTGACAAAGAATTTACTTTCTATCTCAACCTTAGATAAGAAAGGTTTCAGGATTGCATTCATAGATGGTGAAGTTCTTATGTGGCCTAAAGGAAAAACCATATAATATGCAATTGTTATTGGAACAAAATAAGGTGGCATGTATAAGTTAAAAGGTCACTCAGATGCAACCTTGAATCACTCCATTCAGAGTCCTTGTGAACTTAGGCATAGAAGACTAGCTCCATCAACTACAAATCCTTACCATATGTAAGCAAGATAGTTACAGGTCTACTAGAATTCAAGGTTGATCATGAAGGTGTGTGCAAGGGATGTGAATAAGGAAAGAACATAAAGAATCATTTCCCGAAGAACAACAATAAAACAAAAGAAATCTTGTAGCTCATCCACTTAGATTTATGTGGCTCAATGCCATCAACCTCTCTTAGTGGTTATGTATACTATGTGTCATTTATTGATGATTATTCTTGCAAGACTTGGGTTTATTTCTTGAAATCAAAAGATGAAGTGTTTGGAAAATTCAAGGAATTCAAAGCCTTGATAGAGAATCTCTCTGAAAGAAAAATCAAGATACTCAGGTCAGGTAACAGAGGAGAATACACCTCAAAAGAATTTGTAAGATTTTGCAGAGATGTCATGATTAAGAGGGAGCTCACCACTCCCTATAATCCTCAACAAAATGGTGTAGTAGAAAGAAATAATATAACTATAATGGAAGCAGTGAATACTATGATCCATGATCAAGATCTTCCAATTCACTTATGGGATGAAGCAGCAAGAACAACAATGTATGTCCAAAACAGATTATCCCATAGTGCACTTGGATTCAAAACCCCCAAAGAAAAGTTCTTCAAAAAGAAACCAAAAGTAATGCATCTCAAGATATTTGGTTGTCCATTGTTCGTACACATTCTAAAAGAAAGCAGAACTAAGTTGGACCCTTCAGGAAAGAAGGGAATATTTGTTGGATAATGTGAGGTATCTAAGGCCTTAAAAATTTACATACCAGGTTACCATCATATTGAGATTAGTATAGATGTAACCCTTGATGAATATGCAACACTCAAGAAATCAAGGAGATGCCAGATTGAAGAAATATATGAAGAAGAGCATGTATCTCCTAGAGTTGCAAAATCAGTGAGAGAAGTTACAAATACCCCTGATGATGAGATTCTAGAAGATCATGACATGAGAGAATCTCAAGAACCTTCCCAAATGACAATCTCTCACAAGATAAATCCAGCTTGGTGCCCCAGAAGGAACCATGAGACAAATCAAGAAACCTAAGCCATTCTCCAGTTATATGGCTTTGATGTGTGATCTCATAGAAAAGGAGCCTACTTTATTTGAAGAATCCATTCAGAAGAAAGAATGGGAAGATGCCATGATAGAAGAATACCAATCCATTATAAAGAATGATGTATGGGAAATAGTTCCTAGACCGAAGAACAAAGATATTGTATCTTCCAAATGGTTATACAAGATAAAACTTGTTGTAGATGGAAGTATTGAAAAACATAAAGAAAGGTTTGTAGCTCATGGATTTTCTCAAAAGGACGGCATTGATTATGAAGAGATTTTTTCTCTTGTAGCCAGATACACTTCTATTGGAACCATCATAGCTCTTGCAGCCAAGATGAAGTGGAAGTTACACCAGATGGATGTGAAAACAACGTTCTTAAATGGTGTTATTGAAGAAGAAGTGTATATAGAACACCCTCAAGGGTTTGAAGTTGAAGATAGAAAGACTCATGTCTATAGGTTGAAGAAGGCTATGTATAGGTTGAAGTAAACTCCTAGAGCTTGGTATGGAAGAATTGACAGTTTCCTGACGAGCTTGGGATTTACCAAAAGTAAAGTTGATTCTAACCTTTACTTCAAGGTTATGAATGATGAGCCAGTTATATTGTTGTTGTATGTGGATGACTTATTCTTAACTGGACAAGAAAATATCATCATTTATTGTAAGAAAAAGATCGTTGCAAAATTTGAGATGATGATGCATTATTTCTTAGGTCTTGAAGTTTGGCAGAGCCTAGAGAAGATATTCCTTAACAAAGGGAAGTATGCAGTTGAAATATTTAAGAGGTTTGATATGTTGGGATGTAAAGCCATGAACACACCCATGGAAACAAAGTTGAATCTCTTGGTTGATACTTCATCAGAATTGGTTGATGCTACGTTGTACAGACAAATCATTGGATCATTGATGTATCTAACGAATACAAGGCCAAATATATGTTTTGTTGTGAACACCTTGAGATAGTATCCGATACATCCCAAACGTGTTCACCTTGTTGTTGCAACACATGTGATGGGATACCTTAAGGGTACGTTAGACTTTGGTTTCTATTATAATGGACATCATTACTTTGGACTGGTTGGTTATACTAATTTAGATTGGACTGGAAGCGTTTCTGATAGAAATAGAACTTTAGGATGTTGTTTCATTCTGGGGTCAACCATGACTTCATGGTAGAGCAGGAAGCAATCCAATATTTCTCTCAGCATGGCAGAACTAGAATACATTGCAACATGTTCCTCCAGTTGTGAAGCCATATGGCTTTAGACATTGTTGATAGGTCTATTCGATCTAGAGATGGAATACACCGTGATTCTATGTGATAACTAGAGTTGCATAAAGATGATGGAGAACCCTGTGTTCTATGACAAGTCGAAGCACATAGAAATTGGTATCACTACATTTGTGATATGGTGCAGAGGGGAGGTGTAAAGCTCCAATATGTTGGCATAGATGAGCAGGTTGCAGATGTGTTGACCAAGCCTCTGTCTTGTGTAAAGTTTGAATACTTTCGAGACAAACTTGGTATATTTCGAAAGGACCTCCCTCGAAAGGGGGAGTGATGTTGATGATACTATGGTATCTTTACCAACAACGAGTAGCTCAGTTAAGATTTTATATCCTAGGGGACTGATCATCCCTGGACAGATCTTGAAGGTCTGGTAAGGACGGTGTATCATAGTACCATGTGGTAGCTCCATTAGGATTTTATATCCTAGGGAATCATATGATTCTTGGGAATATCCCTAGGGTATGTCGGAGTACCACAAAATGTTGTTGTTTCACCTGCCTCATTATGTTGCTATATGATGATGATGATGTTATCTCAACCTTGTGTTGATGATGTTGTTGCTCCAATCTCGTGTTGTTGATGATGTTGTTGTTCCAGCCTCATGTTGTTGATGATGGTATTGTTTAAGCCTCATGTTGTTGTTGTTCATGATGTATCAACCTTGTGTTGTTGTTGATGATGTTATACTAACCTCATGATATTAATGATGATGTTTTTGTTGTTTCCTTAGTGTTATGCTAATTGATGTTGATGCAGATGATGATGATGATACTCTGTCTCCATGCTGTGAAAGATGATGATATTGATGATGAGAAAAACTTCTAATGATTTATAGATATGACAATCAATGTTTCAGATGTTGATGATGTTGTTGCCCTCTCTCTCTCTCCTAATGATGTTGTATTGTTGAATACCCTTCTTGTTAAGGGGGAGTGTTGAAATATTGTAACCATAAATAATATTCTAATTATAATTGAGTTATTATCATGTATATCAATCCCCTTTTGTGGATTGATCATGTCAGGACTTATGTATGACCAAATCCCCTTTTGTGGATTTCTCAAACCCTAGTCAAATTATGTTAATTGAGAAGTCTCCCCCTAAGGCTAATTAAAGTGGTTTTAGCCACTAGATGAAGAAGTTGGCCCTTCTTGATGAAAATACACAACCCTAACACTCCTCAACTAGTATAAATAAGAGAGGCTAGCACCTCATTCACTCACTCACTGAAGTCACTCATCTAGTGTGCAAGTTTGAAGGAAGTTGCAGTTAGAAGAAGGAGAAGAGAGAGTTGCATTGTTTAGTCTTGGATATTCTCTAGTGTTTGGTATTTTATCTTGGCATTGTATTTTGTTGGGTTTTCTCCCCCATGATGGTTTCCTAGGATAAAATGTTGTGTACCTTTTGATTGTCTTTCTCTCAGTGATCTTGCTTTTGCTATTATTGTCTAGTAAATTGAAAAGAATCTAATAGTAGCATCTAAATTTAACAGTGGCCAACTCAAAAAAGTAATAGATCAATTCCATAAGGCAATGATATTTTCAACATGAGGCAATATGCAGGGACTTGCAAACATGCATAAAGAGGAAATATGTTTTGAGTGTGGAGAAAGATTCTTTCTCTAGACCCGAGGTTGTCCCTTATCTCATATTTTCCTCTCTGAGAAATCATAGATTCTTCTTGGGATCTCTCATCTCCTTTCAACCTTCAAGGAGAAATGGTATTCTAAGTGAGGATGAAGACGAGTCATCATCTGTATGTGGTATTCCTATTCAGAGATGGATTGATCAGGCTTGTGGCTACCCTTTCTATGATTGATCAAATTCTTATTTATGCTCATCATTATTATGTGTTTGAATTATATTTTTTGTATTATGTAATTAATAATAGGGGGAGATACATTGATGAGACGATCAATTGGTTGTACGATTTCACATGACATATATAAGACCTAATTTCCATGGGCCTTGGGACCTAGGTAAGTACGTAGGTCATTTGTTTTTCTACATTGCATTTGTGTGCTTGTCGAAGGTTAGTTGCATTCATTTATATGCTTGGATTTACAAATTAATTTTCTTACATTTATGCATATTTTTCGCATGCATTTTCTTGAATCATTACATGTTAGTTAGAAGTTTTTGAAAAAATGAAAAAAAAATCTTTCAAGGAATAGTTGTCAATTTTGAAATTTTGAAGTTTTGCTTATATGAACAAAGGGTGAGTAAGACACCCCTTGACACTCTAATATCTTTCTTCATTATGTGTAGGCACAAGTCTTACCATGAGATGTTGAGGTTCTCATGCACTCTACATTGAGAACATGTCCCCATGTAGGAGCCAAATGTTACCCCCTAACCTAGGGGTAACTAAGGAGATGATGTCTCGAGGCCCGCATGTAGAATACATGCAATGTCAAGAGCCAGATGACCATCTGAGCCCACATTGAGCATACAGAATCCCTCCTCTCCACCACACATCAACATTCATCTTCAATAGCATAGTAGCATCCACCACACCAGCCTATCCCAAAAAGAACAATGCGTCTTGATTCATGAGGTAAAAAGTCCAGTCTCATGGTAAGTGTCACTTTAATAATTGAAGCATTTGAGCATGTTGCAAATATTCCTTTCGTAATTATGAAAACATTTGCTTGGAAATTATACATTTTTCCTTATTTCACCTTGGTGGTTGAAATGGTTTCCTAGTAAGTGGGTCACCCTCGGGAAAAGGGTTTCAACTAGGGGACTCCTTGAAGGATCATCAAACCATTCCCACTCATAATTACCACTTTCCACACTTCTTCCCCTTTGTTTCATCATCTTTTGGGTTTTTGGGCTCATTGACCCAAATAAGGGCATGTACCTTATTTAATAGAAAGAAGGGGTTGAAGACCCAGAGGTGTTGTAGTTGGAAAAATTTAAAAGCCATAAGTTATCCGTCTATATGCTCTCCCTAAGGTCCTAAGAGCAATGAAATTCTTCTCCATAAAAATGAAGGACCTTTAAAAAAACAAATAATTAATAAATGTCCCACTTGATGGGGGAACACATTTGTGTTATCTTTGAATTTCCAGTGCATATGGCACTCAATGTGTTCTAAATTCAAGTATTATTGAGGTACTCCTTTCTTTCCTTGCACATAACACTCAATGTTTGGACCATAATAAATCAAAGGAAAACAAAGGGCTTGGGAAAATGTTGCATTGCAAATGAAGGATGCAACACACCCTCCACAAAGGCACCCATAAATGAGACAATATGAGCCCTTGATATGTCAAGAACCCCATGCCCAAAATTCTTACCTCCATCCACCTCATATTCACTACATGGTCTAGAGAGGGTATTCATGGGAAACATTCCTTGAATTGGGGATTGGCCTACCCAATAGGAAACCATGACAACCCTCCCATACCTAAATTTGGCAAAGTTTATAAGTTCTTTGAGCATTTGTTTCGTTTGAAAAGAAGGGATTTAATGCAGATGTTTGGGTAGTTCTTTTGTTAAATTTGGCTTACTTGACATGATACATGTGACATGTGGACCCTTAGAGGGCGTACGTGTTTGTCTTTGCAAGACCTTTCTTGGTGAAATCTATTCATGAAGGAACTAAGCCACTTGGACCTTCATAGGGGCTTGAAATCCCATTGGTTGGATGTAGCGTCTCACTCGTTGGAGACCTTAGAAGATGAACGTTGCACTTGGGAAGGTGACTTTATCAATTGAACGATGCTTTGAACTGTGAAGAGAGGATGATTTCGCCCTCTTATGCCCAAACGACCCTCTTGGGAGGTATGATGTCACAATTTTGATGGAATGTTTGGCATATTTGGCACATTTGGTGATGTTGTGGGCATGAAGCCCCAATCTATTGCTTGATTTGGGGATGATGTGGCACTCTTATAGCTTGATGTCCTAGCCTTTGGAGGCTTTTCCATCACACATGCCGCCTTGGAGAGATATTTTATGGGCTAATGTCCCATCATTTTGTTACTTTTGGTCATTTTGTATCCTATGTGGGAAAAAAAGAAAAACGTAATTAAACATTGTAACTTAGGTTTTAGGCCTAAATTTATGGATTTTATTGTAAAGTGGACAAAAATGACTTGGGTTTTCCTCATATAAATATGAGGCAAGTCATTTGTCACAAATCATAACTCATCACTTGAAAAATCTTTCTTGGAATAAAATTTTGGCCCTCTTATTTTTGGTCATTATGGATGCAACACTTATCTATTGGTGGAATAAAGGCTAGAAAATTCTCTTGGATGCTTCTTCTTGGAAAATTGTTGTAACTTCTTTGATAAGTAAGGGTTTTTCATGCTATTTCTTGGATGAGGTAATGAATTTTTTCAATCTTTTGTTTTTCTTCTTGATTTGAAGGTTAAACAATCAAACCCTAGGAGGAGTATAAAGGCATACACCCTCCATCAAGGAATTTTATTCTATTGTTATTGAAAAGGCTTAAGGATTGCTACAAGGAGTAAGAGGGTTTACACCCTTGTAGTAAGGCCTTTCTAGGGTTTATATTCTCTAGGGAGTAAAAGGGTTTACAACCCTATAAAATTATCAAACCCGAGCTAAACCTGGATTTCTAGGATAAATGATTTGGAGATTGTGTGTCTTATTTAGCTTTATAAGGGTTTAATTCTCAAAGAAACATTTTATTCTCCTTGTTTCCTAGGTTTTTTTCAAATCAAGATACTCCATTAACCCAATAGATAAGGCACTAATTAAATTGGTAAATGTGAAATTTGAGAGATTGGATTGTTCAAGTTTGGATTTGAATATTACATACTTTAGGTTCTCTTGTGCTCCAAGGTCGTATTGATTGGATAAGTGATTGTGTTGTTGTAATAAAAATTAAGCTACAATCAGTAGAGCAACAACAAATTCACTCTGTCTTACTCATTTCCACTTTTCTATCACTGGAAATTACTAGTAAGTTGTGGTAATTGTTCTATTGGTAATAAGCTATTGATTTAGTGGTTTACTTGCTAATTTTAGTGGATAGAAATTGTTGTTGTATAAAAAAAAATCTACAGCCATTGGGATATGATAAAAAATTGTTGATAACACTCATTAACAACCCTCCTTTGCTATCAAAATCTTAGTTTAAACATTGGAATATTGTCTACTAATTGCAAGCATTTTAATCCAATATCATATACTTGATTTTGATAGTCTAATTTGCAGTTGTTATAATTTGGTCATTGTTGATATTTAATTTTTTAATTATGCAATTTTGGGATAGCAAGCATAACTTGTTGTTTCCCTCTTGTTATAGGGCTCGTTTCATCATATATTGTCTTGGTATTGGTTATCTAAAATTTGTTTTGCAAATATTCTCTATTGGCAACTTCTCCTTGACTGATACTCATATTCCATCAAGCCCTTAGAACCTTTCATTTGACCTATATGGTTTCTTGATTTTTCTCCTTGTCTTATCCCTTGCAATCCCCCTAGGATCACATGGGAAGCCTCCCTTGAGTTGGACTTATCCATCACTAAAATGAGGGGGATATTTATCAAGGTGGCAATGATATGTGTCCCTAGTTATATCTCACACTTGTCTCTTGGGTTAGGATTTTCCAAAACTACAATCTATGCGATAACACAACCTACTCTTACATATATTCGTAGACATCAATCTATTGGAAACACCAATCCCTGTCGCTAAGAACCAACTTAGCAAGCTACATCAATCTCTTTGTGTGAGATGCACCAACCTTCATCAATTTTACTTGCTACTTATGCCTTCACCAGGTATGCTCGCTACTTCTTCCTTCACCGAGTCTACTCATTTCTTCTTCCTTCACATGGTCTTCTCACCACTTTTTCCTTTAATAGGTCTTACCAAAATTTGAATTCCAAATGATAAATTTCCCAAAGCTAGTTATTTTGGGCCTCTTCCGAAAAATGAACTTGTACAACTTGCCACATATCTAATTTTGTAATTATGATTCTAAAATTTTTACATGAGGTACTTCTGTATGTCTCCTTTTTTTTCTAAATTTTTCACAGTCTGAAGAGTCCTAGAAAAAACGTTATAGTTAAAATTCCAAACTGACCTGTTTGAAACCGATTTCAAGAGAATTCAAGAACCCTAACTTCCACAGAGCATATCTCAGAAATTACAGCAAGCCAACATATGAAATTTTTATATGAGATGCTTATGTATGTCTCCTCTGTTCTATAAAATTTTCACAATTTGAAGAATCTCGGAAAATAAGTTATAGTGAAAATTCCAAACAGACCTATTTGAAACTGATTTTAGGAGCATTCAGGAACCCTAACTTCCATAGAGCATATATCAGAAAGTACAATCAACCAACATCTCAAATTTTTACAAGAGGTACTTATGTATGTCTCCTCTATTCTCCAAAATTTTCATAGTCTGAAGAGTCCCATAAAAGAAGTTATAGTGAAAATGTCAAATTGACCTGTTTGAAATTGATTTCAAGAGCATTCAAGAACACTAACTTCCACAGGAAATATATCCGAAAGTATAGTGAAAAAACATCTAAAATTTTTACCCTATGTACCCTGATATCACTTCTTTGTCTCCTTAAAATTTCATGGTCTGAAACATCCTAGAAAATAAGTTATTGCGAAAATTCCAAGATTACCTGTTTGACACTGATTTCAAGAGCATTCGAGAATGCTAACTTCCACAGGGCATATATCCGAAAGTGTAGCAAGCCAACATCTGAAAATTTTACCACATGTATCTAGAGATGTTTGAAACATCGTAGAAAATATGTTATAGTGAAAGTGCCAAGCTAACCTAAAATTGAATTCACAATTCTTCCCTTTTGTAATGATATTCAATCTTTGCTCATCCATTTTCAAGCACACTTTCTATTTTTATACTTTTTTCATATCCCTTCATGAAGGGACATATCCAATAATTAAATAATTAATTTTCCTTTTTTTTATTTGCTTTTCCAAATACCATCGGAAAATATCCAAACCCATGGGTTTGAAACCACTATTTCATTTTTTACTTTTTCACATGC
>SNQJ01S0011051.1:57832-72068 GCA_010110895.2 Picea sitchensis
CAGGGTCTTCTTACCGATCCCGATGTGGTATGAATCTAACCATGTGAATAGATGTCCTGATGTCTAACATGGCAGAAACCACTTGATTACCAGTCAATGGTATAAACCGTTAAGAAGTGCAAAGGAGATCACCATTAATGTCAATGATTCCCAAGGTACCCTAGTACATTCCAACGAATTTGAATGGATGAGTTGGAGTCAAACATCCATGGAATCATCTGATCAGAGGTCAATGATGTAAACCCACTGTCAAATGTGAGGAGGCATGCCATTGAGGCATGCAGGTCCCAAAGTACTAACTGATTTCTAAGTCTAATTCCTGGATAATGTGTTGAGGTCGACATGAATAGACTCATCGAAGGAGGGCCTTGATGTATCCCCCATCAACGACACAAAACGGACATAGAGATGTGATTGGTAGATCAAACGAACATGGACTGACACTGGTTTTGAGACAAGATATTTGTGATGGTTGACTCTCGAGGCAGATACTTCCCTTGAACACTGAGGCACAACATCAGAAACATGACATGGACCAAAACTTGATGATGCAGTGGATGTTGTGACTTACTTCAGGTGACCCAAAGGAGTGAAAGAAACTCAAAGGATTGGCTCAGTGCAGAGGTTCAGCGGATTATAATGCATGCAAAAGACAAAGTGTCATGTTCAAGGGTGACTCTAAGAATTACTTGGTAATGTTCTCAAGAGACTACTTGGCTTGCTTCTTTCAAATTTTCCCCCATCCAGATAGATGAGTACCTATTTTCGATTTAATGAGCTCGAGGAGGATAACACATGCTCAATATAACTCACCTTCGGTGAGTTCCTCTTTCTTGTTTAACGAACCGAAAGAAGTAAGGGTTTGATCCCGTATGGGCATGTTGATGTTTGTTTTAGCGAGTCCAAAGACAGAAAACTCGAAGGTTTTTCATGATTATAGAGTTTGGAAAAACACTTAAAAGAGAACTCTCTCAGTTCCTTTTTCGTATAGTAGTCTGGCGAGACCGAAAAAGAGATAAACTATCGCTCGACAGACGCCCTTTCGAACCTTTTAACTATCGTGAAAGGAAGCAAGATCACTCGACAATCTTTTCATATTTAGAGGGTCTGAAAAGAGTTTAAAGATGACTCTAGGGGGTTCCTTTTTCGTGTGTCCAGGCGGGTCCGAAAAAGAGATAAAAGTCTACCCGGTGCGTTCTCATATTTTCGAGCTTGAAAACTAACTAAGACTATTCTCATGGATGTGACAAGGTAAACAAGTGATCAGAACTGCTGGGAAACTCGTGATGTCAAAACTGCAATCCAGTGGTTTATTGAAGCCATTATATTGCCAGAGAAACCCATAAATAACTATACCTTATAAAAAATGGGAATTTATAAATAGTAATACAAGGAAAAACTTCATTTACCATTTCATTTTGCATAAGGATTTGTAGCAGTGGAGATTCTCATTTTGGAGTTGGATCTTGTTTCGCTTGATAACGGAGCTACGGTTGACCGTTTTTCTTGTCGTTTGGACCAGGTAGATATTCATCTCTCCTTCTTTCAATTACATGGTTTAATATTCATTTTCGTAGCAGCATTTAATTTAAAAAATGAATCCCTAAGTTGTCCCAAAAAAGATCAAATCGGCCTCTATTAAAAACGATAGGAGTAAGGCATCCTTTCACAAAAACATTTTAGCAAGTGATAGCCAAGATGCCAACACCTTGACACTTGGGTGGATGGATCATTTTTGTTAAAGAAGTCATAGAAAACTCAAAAATTGCGCCCATGCAGCCATTATGGACATCATCTTAATTAAAAATGTTTCATTGTTGCGTGATGATTATTGAATGGTAAAGAGAGGGTGTGATGATTATAAAAGAGGGCGTGGTCTCTTTTGAATAGTGTGGACATTAGATTTCATGTTTTTAAATTGTTTTAAGAAATTGCTGAAATTGCCAAAAAAAAATGAACAATGAAATTCTTTGTTTTTGTTTGTAGGTGATTTCGGCGACCATGATCGAGTGGAAAGAACGAGAGCATGAGATTGATGACTTGGCTGCCTTGCAGAGTCCTCGCACGCGAGCCGCGTTGAGATCTTGTGGCTTATTGAAATTCTTCAAATTGCAAAAAATGAAGAAGGAGATTTTATTGCTTGAGCACATGATCAGCTTGTGGGATGTCGCAGAGCAAGGGTTCCGGATTGGAGCACAGCTTCTAACCATCAATTTGGAAGATGTGTATTTCTTGACTGGCCTCTTGAAAAGAGGGGTTCCCATATCCTTTTTCGGACAGAGGGCGCTTCCTGAGCAAGTGGGCATGTATCTGGCACGTCATTGTGTCCCAAGAGCAAAACTGGTAGGGGGTAGAATCCCTATCAAGGATATCTGAGAGTTACCCCTCCGGTCCATTTTGTTTTCCATCACGAGCGTGACGGGAATAACTAGCACACATCTGGAATCGAGATCGCAGGTAGCTTATGGCGTACAATGTTTGGAGCCAACACTGTTTAAATGGAGCGCAGGGTTCCTTCAGAATGTGAAGGAACAGGTTTTGCGGTGTAGGATGGGGCAGAAATAGTTCAAATATGGCTATTTTCTGGTCTCATTTTTTGTAGAGCGCATTCCCCAGATGCAGCCTCAGATAGCACTAGTAGTGCGACCAGTGGATGAACCATGGATGGAGAGGTGGACTAGTCTGTCTCCAAGGCTAGTAGCAGAGTCAGAGTTCTGTTTCACTAGCGACTTCTTCGCTTGGTTGAGACAGCAGTATCTCTGGATAGAAGACTTCCCGTATGTTGAGGTGGATTTTCGCAGGAGCATGGATTTGATTCTACCTGCGGGGGAAGATTGGGATGCGTCAGGTAAGNATGCAGACAAGGGAGCAGTGCACCCGAATGAGATACCGATACCAGGACGTCGTGGGGGTGCTTCGATTGTAGCAGATCTGGGAGCACCAGTGATAGGTCTCCAGGAGGTTGAAAGAAACCTCCAAGGCCTCACGATGGGCATTCCTCCTCTACGGAGGGGAGAGGTGCCTTTACATCTACAGAGGCACACTGTGGGAGTGCCAGAGAATGTCAATTCTCTACTGAGACGCGTAATGCATGCAGTGATATGTTACTCTCAGCGTAATGTAGTGTAGGGAGATTAGAGTTTCTCTGGTGATTGTTTTTTTGTATGCCTTGTCAGGCGGTGTTCTATGGGTGTAAAGACCCAACATTTTGCTCTTCTAAATACTTTTTTTGATGTAATCAAAACATTCCAGTCACACAATGTATATATATACAGTTCCGAGTTTTTACAGTGCCAAATGATTTGTACATGATGATGCCTTTAATGTGATGTGTTTTAATTTACATGTGATGTACAATTTTGCTTTCCTTTATGAAATCTTATATATGGGCGANATGCAGACAAGGGAGCAGTGCACCCGAATGAGATACCGATACCAGGACGTCGTGGGGGTGCTTCGATTGTAGCAGATCTGGGAGCACCAGTGATAGGTCTCCAGGAGGTTGAAAGAAACCTCCAAGGCCTCACGATGGGCATTCCTCCTCTACGGAGGGGAGAGGTGCCTTTACATCTACAGAGGCACACTGTGGGAGTGCCAGAGAATGTCAATTCTCTACTGAGACGCGTAATGCATGCAGTGATATGTTACTCTCAGCGTAATGTAGTGTAGGGAGATTAGAGTTTCTCTGGTGATTGTTTTTTTGTATGCCTTGTCAGGCGGTGTTCTATGGGTGTAAAGACCCAACATTTTGCTCTTCTAAATACTTTTTTTGATGTAATCAAAACATTCCAGTCACACAATGTATATATATACAGTTCCGAGTTTTTACAGTGCCAAATGATTTGTACATGATGATGCCTTTAATGTGATGTGTTTTAATTTACATGTGATGTACAATTTTGCTTTCCTTTATGAAATCTTATATATGGGCGAGATACCGATCCATGATGTAATTCGCTAACGAATCTGACACATTGTTGAGTTCTCGTGGAATATGTCTATATTCGATATAATCAAAAATTCGTTCAAGACGACGAACTTGTAGGTGGAGACATAGCGAGATAGGATTATGGATAGCATAGATACGATTTAGTTGATAAACCACGAGTTGGGAGTCTAGGTTAACAATGATACAAGAGATACCTAGGGAGGAGGCTTGGGTCAAGAGTCTGATGACAACATGATATTCTGTCATGTTATTAGTCACTGGTCCTAAGCAAATACCTCTTGAACTCACCACCTCGTCAAATTGGTAAATAACCCATGTTGCCGAAGCAATGTTCCGGGTATGTCGACTAGCGCCATCCGCAAACCCGAAAAAGATAGGAAAGGAAGACGTCATCTGCACATGAAAACACAAGGCACAGTTATGAGTGGAAAAGGTAAAGACTCAAGCACGCGAAAGAAACAAACACACCAAACTAAAAATACAATAATGTACAATGTACACATGCTAGGTGATCTAGGCATAGTACTTTTTAAGGTAAAGCCCATTTCAGGGCTCTCCTAGGGAAATTCCATCGTAATCGACTAACTTGTAGGTGCCTCTATGTAGAACATGTTTCACAATGTAAGGGCCATGCCATAGAGGTTCTAACTTACCTGTCCCCAATTTTTCGTGAGCCTGGTCATAGACGAGGACTAAGTCTCCTTCTGCAAAAGTCTGAGGATGGACGGATTTGTTGTATTGATGTTTAATCCGTTTCTGATGTGCTTCGTTAACGAGAGCAACATCACGACATGTCTCGTCTAGTTTGGATAGATATAAGAAACGTTCTTCTTCGGCAGAAGTATGGGGTAGGAGTTCTACTTTAAGTTTCAGAGATGGAATCTCACACTCAATTGGTAAAACGGCTTCGATGCCATACACCAACTGGAAAGGAGTAAATCTAGTTGCGGTTTTTACGGAAGTACGGTAAGCCCAGAGAGCGGAGAAAAGTTGTAGATGCCAGGATGTCTTGTTTTCTCCTACCATGCATTGAATCATGGTTTTTAGGACTTTGTTGATGGTCTCAACTTGTCCATTGGCCTGAGGATAGTATGGGGATGAGTTTTCATGGTGAAAACCCAATTTGACATGCAACTCACTCATCATCTAGTTCTTAAAGTGCGCACTGTGATCAGTGACAATGGTGTGTGGTACACCAAAACAAGTTATGATGTGGTTAAAAAGGAACAGAGTTGTTGTACGACCATCGTTCAGAAAGGTAGGCATAGCCTCAGCCCATTTGTTAAAGTAGTCGAGGGCGACGATTATATAATCGTGCCCCCCAGCTGAGGTAGGCTTACATTGCATGAAATCGATACCCCACTTGGTGAAGGGGTTGATGGAAATAATGGGGTGCAGCGTAGTAGGGTGGGTGTGTGCCTTTTTGTTAAAAACTTGGCAGGGTGGGCACTTTTTGACTGCCTCGATGCAATCTTTGAAAATCGAGGGCCAAAAATAGCCGGCACGTAGGATTTTTTGCGATGTGGCCATCCCAAAAAGGTGAACGCCACAAGCGCCAAGGTGACAATCGTTTAGAACGCATTTTTCCTCTACATGAATCAAACATCATCGAAGGATAGTATCAATACCACGGCGATACAAGGTGTCACCAACAATAAGATAACGACGAGAATGGTGGTGAATACGTCGACGCTCTTCATGGGAAATGTTAGGATGAAAGCGTTGGGTTTGGAGGTAAAGGAGGATGTCTCCATACCAAGGATCAGAGGTGCTGATGAGGAAAAGAGTTTCATCAGGGAGAGAATATCTAGGTTCGATGTCTTCATCGGCACGAGGGAGATCACAGATAAGATCCGCAAATACCAGGGACTTTTTGGCTTTGGAATTTGTAAATTCAAGATCGAATTCCTGAAGGATGACGATCCATTTAGAGTATTTTCCCCCAAGCACTTGACGTGTCAAGACGTGATACATGGGGTTTGAGTCCGCAATTACCGTGGTGGTGCGTAGTAAGATGTAATGGCGGAATCTCTGGACAGCGATGACGGCTGCCAGAGCCAGTTTCTCTACATGTGAATATCGGAGTTCGGGTCTAGATAGACTCTTGCTCAGGTAATAGATCACATGTTACTCAGAGTTGGGGTCTTCCTTAACTAACACCATTGCAATAGTGTAAGTGAAGGCAGCTAAGTAAAGGATGTAGTCCTTTGTATACTTCGGAGGGTGCAACAAGGGTGCGTGGGTCAAGGCATGCTTGAGAGCATCAAATGATCGTTGAGCGATGTCATCCCAAATGAAAGGGGTGTTTTTCTGTAGCAACTGCATGAATCCTTTAGTTATCTCAGCGTAGTTACAAATGAAACGGCGAAGGAAGTTTTCTTTTCCTTGCAAACTTTGGAGTTGGGTTAAATTGGTAGGTGGGGGTAAGGCCAGAATAGCCATAATATTTAAAGGGTCCACCCTAATCCTATCTTTAGAGACAATGAAACCGAGGAGTCGACTGGATTCGACAACAAAAATACACTTATGTGGGTTCAAGTGGATATGGTAGAACCGACATCGAAGAAAAATAGCCCGTATGTGATCAACGTGATCGGATCGATTGGATGAGTGGGCAGGTAAGTCATCGAGGTAAGGTTCTGCAATGTGCTTGATATCATGGAAAGCGTACGACATGGCCTGCTGGAAAGTGGCACCAGCATTTTTGAGACCAAAAGTTATCTTTCGATAGGCGAAGGTTCCCCATGGGCAGATAAACGTTGTCTTATGTTGATCAATAGGTAAACTCTCAATCTGGTTATACCCGGAGAAGCCATCTATGAAAGAGAAGATTACGCTCCCAGCACAATTATCAATGATTTGATCGATGAAGGGCGTAGGATAGTTTTCCTTTGGACAATCTTTATTGAGATCCCGATAGTCAACGCAAACATGGATGGTTCCTTGTTTTTTGGCAACTGGAACGAGGTTGGAGACCCATTTTGTCAAAGGGACAGGATAGATAAAGCCAGAATTCAAAAGTTTCTCAACTTCTTCCTTTATAGCTATGATTTTCTTGGGATGAACTGGGCGGAGTTTTTGTCGAACAAGTTTCGCGCCAGGGTAAGTCTTGATTTCGTGCACAATGATCAAAGGGTCGATCCCTAGCATTTCCTCGTAGCTCCAAGTGAAGACATCGCATAATTCTTTAAACAGAGCGGTGTAAGAGGCCACTTCTTCGGGTGTGCAATTAGCACCAAGGTTAATGTTTTCCACGACACCTTCTTTGATCGAAATATCAATAACAATCGTAGTAGAGATGTTACCCATGTTCCCCTCAGAAAGAGTATCTTGTGTGAGGATGGGATATTGCGGAGCATTGGTAACATCAGGAGGGAAGACAGAGTATATGTCCTTGCGAATTTCTTCCAATGGCAGAAGAAAAGAGGATCGATGATGGTTATCATCCCAAGGCATGTCGTCAATGCTAAGCATTTCCATAATAGATTCGTCATAAGGGAAAATTTGGGAAATGTAATCGATTACGGACAATAGGGAATCCAACCATTAAGGCATCAAGTAGGCATCAGGTGCCAAGGAATGTGGGTTGTCCGGAGAGGGAGAGGATGATTGAATAGATACATATGTGGCCTCGGCTGGGCTAAGAGGCATAGTGTCACCGAGCACATCGAATTCCATAGAACTAGGTACAATCCAAGGATCAGATGATTCCAAAGATTGATAAGGCATAGTCGAGATCATATTGACGGTGGCAATATGATGCGCGGTGGGTGGAAGTGGTGTAGGGAAAGTACCCATAAGGCTAGAATATTTCAACAAGACAACACCAATTCTTTCATACGTAACTGGGTGGTCTCCCAAAAAAGGAATGTTGTTGGTGACAGGGGCGTGAGCATCGGGTGTACAGAAATCGAGTTGATCGATCGTGACAATTTTTCCTTGAAGGGGGAATTGTACACATCGAAACACCGATGAGGCGACGACAGTCATAGCGTAGAACCAACTTCTTCCAAGTAGTAGGTTACAATCGAGGGGGGCATCGACCACCTAGACATCAACAGTAACAGTTTTGCCGCCCAACTGAACGGCTAAGGATTGTAAAAGTCCGTGTGGATGAAAACCTCGCCCATAGAAAGTGAATAACATCATAGGGGATTTGTTAAGGGTAGGTGATTTTAATCCTTTCCAACAAGCCAAATACATGACACAAGTAGAGGCTCCCTCGTCCAAGATAGTTCGGTGGATTTGTTGATTGTGAACAACAACATCGATCTGAAAAGCTAGTTGGTGAGAGAGTCGGGGTTGATGATCATCCAGATTAAACGTGAGGTTATTTGATGACTCAGGATTGAAAGCGTTGATGGCAGATAAGAGTGTTCTACGTTGGCTGGGACAGTGTTGTAGAACTTCCAAGGCAGACATAGCACACGATGCTTGAGCCAAATCTTCAACAATGTTGTAGTTTTGGGCAGCCCGTGAACTAGGATTAAAGGTAGATTTCTAGATAGTGCTCTTAGGAGGGCGTAATATGGAGTCAAACGAAGGTTTCTCAATCTGAAGTGGCCCAGATGGAGGGCTAGTAGACGGAGGACTAACGGAAGATGGTAATGGGTTCAGTAAGGAACCATTAGCGGTCTTTGGCTTATCAGGTTTAACCAGTGTGTCATATGTCGTAGTGCGAGTGGTCAGATTAATCCCGTTAAACATGTAAATGTGGGCACTTGTCGAGGCCTCATCATGGGATTGGTTGGAACTGCCCCCTGCAGTGGGGGTTTGAGCAACCAAATATTGTTGTTGTGGAAAAGGTCGAGTGAGCACAGCGGGTTGTGAATTTCCCTTGAAAAGTTTGGAAAATTCATCACAATGTGGACAGTCTCGAGTGTAGTGATCGCCGCTACAAATGAGACATGGGAATTTCGGTTTTTGTTGTGGTTGTTTTCCGGCAGCAGGGGTTTGCGGTTGATTTTTTGGTTGTTCGTTGTTGTTGTTTTTCTTTGGTTTATTTCTTGCTTTATTCTTTCCTCCAGGTTGTTGTGAAGGGGTCGATTGGACCACATTCACCTCAGAGACCTGAGTTTGAGGGGGGGTAGAAGAGGGTGCATTTGGGCTGGGAGAAGTAATCGAAGCAGGCCGCTAGGTTGTTCCAACCGACTGGGAGGTAGATTGGGTTTTGATAGAACCAATGACTCCATCCGCGTGCGAGGTAGACGATGGTTTGGATGGATCATTAGTGGCATGGGTAGCATTCAGTATCAACTCGTACAGAGTACCAGACTGTGAATAAACCAAGTCTAAGTATTGGGCTCGAGCAATAGCTTCTTCCTCAGTGACTACACCACCCATGGCAACATCACGAGCGATTTGGGGTAACAATGATTTAGTGAACCATTCCGCTAATAATTGGTCAGGGATGACCGCTTTGATTAACCTTCGTCGTCATCTCCATTCATGAATATGATTGGATATATGTACGGAGGTTGTTTGACGAAGGGAGGTCAATAGTTCAGTACCCGTCTCCTATCGAACATGTAGTTGGAAGTGTGTGAGGAAGGAAATGGCAAGGGAGTTGAAATCGTGAAAAGAGGCGCGTGGTAGTTCAATATACCATTTTGCTGCAGAACCCATAAGCATTCGTTGGAAAATACGTAAATGTATAGAATCGTCCATGAGGGAGTTGGATGAACACCACAAATGGAAAGTCATCACATGGTGGTTTGGGTCTTCTCCGGAATTTCCGTCAAATTTTGGAATATCGGAAAGAAGTTTAGCTGGGATAGCTGGCCAAACCGGAGAATGAAAAATGGGATCATTCGTTAACCGAGACAATTCTGGAAGGTCCAGGGTTGCTAGGAAAGGTAGTTATCAGTTAACTTGTGGGTAATACTGGTGTGGCATAGGGACACCCGTAGGGTCATACACTGGGTTATGTGGATAATTGTAACTAGTGGGCCCTCTTGTATAAGGTTGGTGTTGACCAGGGTACACAGGATTTGAGGTGTTTTGAGAAACATGTGCGAGCGGAGGATAATCAGATGGGTTTTGAGGATTATAAGCTGGATTTGGCGTTTGTCCATAAGGAGGTTGTTGTGGAGCTTGAGAATTGTGTCCCCCTGAGAACTATGGGTTTCCAGGAAAAGGGATATTCCACGGATTAGGTGTGGTAGACACATTTTGTCCATACGGTTGATGGTAGGCTCCGGATTGAGGCTACCCCCTAGCATGGGGGTGCTCTCCAAATGGAAGTTGTCCTCCGGTGGGAGGATGCCCCCCAGCTTGAGGTAGAGTTCCCAGAATTTGAGAACCAGGAGTAAATGACTGACCGGTACCGTTGAATGGATTAAAACCACCAATACTGGTCCCTCCAGGTTGTTGGATAGGTATGGAACTTCCCGGCATAACTTGGGTAGTAGTGGTAGTGGAAAAATTCAATGCTTTGTACCCAAAAGGGAGTGACGATGAAGGTCTTGGTGTTACTGGTGTACCAATTGCAGCTTGGCTAACCATCGCATTACCGGTAGGAATAGTTGGAATGTGAGTGACCATTGTAGAATGGGTCGTCTGGAGAGAAAAAGTAGACTTTGGGCCAACGAACGATGTGTTCGGACCAACAGACGGTGTGGCTATGAAAACAGTAGTACCGGTAAAATGGTTTAAGGGTACGGTGTAGGTAATAGGCGCATCGGCACCTATTCCTACTCCATAAAGATCCTGCACCATGCGCAGTGGACTTCGAACAATGTCTGCGGTCCAAAAAGGGTCATCGACTAAAGGGTTTGAATGAGACCCAGTCGGAATGTCAGAAGGATTGACGATGACAAATTCACCGACTGAATTTAGTTGGAGAACACATCGTTCATATCCCTCCGGAATGTGGAAATATTCCGGAGACTCTGAAACAATTCGAAAATTCTCTAAAGGAGTGGGAACTTCTTCTTGGGAAGTTGTAGTGTCTTGAACCTAGCTCTATTGAGGAGATTCCTCCATAGAATGAGGGGGTAAAGGGGTGTTCCCTTCCATATTTTCTGGAGGAAGTCCTTGTAGCCTCCGCAAACGGCGTGGAGGGTCGATGTTGGCGAAAAAGAGTCGGTGGAAAAGATCTATGGCCGACTACCAAGAAGAAACAGCATACGCTAATAGAATCTAAGAATCACAACCAAGCAAACATGACCTTCTCTCGATGACCATACTAGTTGGTGATGAAATCCAATGTCGCATGATCAAGTCAAGAAGGGGTGGGGTTATGGTGGAACAGTTACAATGGCGACCTACTTAACAGACTTTCACCCTGGTGCAAGATTCCACGCAGTAATTGTGGATTTACCCTCCAAGGAGCCCGAGTGAGTTTGACCAATGTCTGCTCCAGGTACAGTGAGACTTCCCTTCACTGTCACCTTGTGTAAGACCTTAAATATTATGGCCACTAAGGTTACCAATTCGCAGTTAGCCCCTGGGCGGGTAAAGTCGACAGTCCAATCCGAATGTACGGGCAGGGTATCTAGCCCAAAATCTACTTGAAAGGCTTCCACTCAACATTGTGGGTATACCTTTAAGCGATCCCCATAATACGATCTTACCACTACAATCAATCAAACCACGGAGGGATAATCTTCGTAGCTCTCCCGAATGTGACCTCGTGTGTAACCCCTGTGTGAGAGGGGGATCCCAGGCAAACTTATACGACAATTGGATTTGACTCTCCCTAGCTCAGGATGCTAATGTTTGTTTTGGAAACTTTGGAGAGTTATGCTCACAGCCTAATCCAAAGTACTAGTCTTAGTCTACTATTGGTGGAGGATCCTAGAAAAGAAAATGTTCTAGATAATTTTTAATTAGCGTTCATTTTATAGTTGTTATTTACTCAAAATGGGTGCATGGAAGTGAAACAGATGGAATTATGACTCAGTCCCCAAAAATGCATCAAAGATGATAAGCAGTCATTTCATTTCGATGAACATCTATTTAAGGGAGAGAGAGAGAGAGACTTCTTTTCACTAACAAGCACTAATAAGGAATGTCCTCAAATGAATTTTCTTCAATCAATCCGATGTGGTCATAAAACTTTTGAAAATACCTTCTAATATGCAAAATCAATCACGAAGATGTCTCTCTATTGTTTGTATATGAACAATGATTAATTCGAAACAACACTTGTCCTGCTAATTATCTTTTGGATCAAGGAACCTCAGACATACACAAGCAGGTTTTGTACAAACAATACACCCTCTCGTTGTGATCAAAACAAGAAGCAAAAGAAAAGAAAATTCAAGAACTTCACACCAAAAGGAATGTCGAAGAACAATGACCTTAACCAAACCAAATGGAGAGATTTGTAGGCTTCTGATGTCCTTCACCAGAGTTTCTCGCTCAGTCAAAAATGAGAGAAAGACAGTGCATTAGTTTCAAACTCCAAACAACAGAAAAACTCATCAATAGTGAAGAAGGCTACAAAATATGAATAGCAATTTATTTGTTCCTCATAAGGAGGGATGCCAAAGTTGAAAAGGAAGAAGCATTGACTCACAGGGAGGCTCAGCAAGTGAGGCACAGAGATTAGACCCTAAACAAGCGATTCTGGAAAAGTTTTGGCCAAAAGAGGGATGGCGCTCTGGTGTAAAGGGCACCAAGTTTTATAGCGCTCTGTGTAAGGCAGTCAGGGAGCATTGGTGCTCTGTCAACATAGCCACAGGGGTGTCAGGTTCAAAAAGCTCCTAAAAATGTCAAAAAATCCACAAATTGCAGTCTAGTCTTGTCAAGCAAGCTGAGTGTGATGGGGTAGGGAGTCAATCAACTCATAAAATCAATCAAAAAGGGGTGAACTGGGTCTGAAAACAATCAAGGGGTAAGACAAGGTCTATGAGGAGAAATCAAAACAAAAAGGTTTCGATTTGAGGCCTCCCCAGCGGAGTCACCAGTTTCTGTTGAAGGAAAATCTCCCTGTGGACAGATAGATCGCCACAAAGAGCTAGACTCTTAACTCTAAGACAGAAAGTGCTTATCATGGACACTGACTTCCTTTCAGATCTATACAAACTAATGCATGAGGAGGAAGGAGAACATAAGTACCTCTTTACCGACATTTGTCCCTGCATGCTCCGAGTTGAGCTCCAATCTTTTTCTCCTCGATGAGCCCTGTAGACAAACAATAGTACGACCACTTCCTACTCTATTGATATTAGCTTGAAAATAGATAAGTTCATGTGAAATCATACACGAACTAGAAAGAAACAGGCCAAGCGTTTCATATTAATGAGAACAATGACAGAAGTATCTTACAACCGTGGATGCGAATGCGACAGCTTCGTCAAGTCCCCTTTGTCTAACCCTTGCTCAGAAGATCCACGACCTGGATGATAGAAGCTTCACTGATTACTCTTCTCCAGTTCATCGTGTGTTTCCTATGAGATCATAGGTTTCTTGCTTGCAATTATTCCCCTTTTCCACCATCATAGAGTCTGCTTATATAGGTTAAGAGAGGTTTAACCTCTTGAGGTATCTTTAGGGTAGGTTGAGGAATTCCCTCCTTAGATCAGGGATCTTCTCCTAAGATCATGATTGAACCAGGAATTCGAATGCAACTGCCTTCCAAAATTGAAAGATCCTCCCCTTATTCTTCTCAACAGATCAACCACTGCCCAGATTAGACAGCGCTCCCTCAAAAGGGGCATCAGGGCGCTATAACGCTCCCTAGTAGGCTCAAGGGGAGCGCCAGTGCTTCAAATATGTGTAGCGCTCCTTCATAGGGGTGATTTGGTGCTATAACGCTCCCTAGCACCTTGTAGGGGAGCCCCAGCGCTCCTAATGCTGATGTAGGGGAGCGCTCTCCCTTAAAACCCTAGTTTAAGAGCTCCTTTCAGGTGGAAAGAGATTCTCAACTTCAGTTATCCATTCTCCTTCCTCCAAATCAGGTGTTTGAGGTATTCTGAGTGTCTCCTTAGTGTTGTCATCATGGCAATATGCCTTGTTTGATATTTTCGACACTTGTGAACAACATGTGACACTTGCGACAGTTGCGAGGAACATACGACACTTGCAACACTTATCAAAGTGAGTAATATTGATGTGTAACACCCATTCACTTGTAGGAATAAATAGCTTTCCAAGATGGTAGAGTATTTTTTCATGCATACAATAGTTCTCTACTTGTGCACCATGGGTTAGCTTCTCAAATACTTCTTTAAAATGTTCATCAATGACATATTGTTCCAGATAGTTGTCATGAGATAAAGAAGCATTCTTCAAAATAATAGAAGCAACAATAGGAGGTCTAGAAAGCATATCAACTACCTT
>SNQJ01S0011051.1:79358-91863 GCA_010110895.2 Picea sitchensis
GTTTTTTTCCCTAGAAGAAAAAAACTTTTATATTGACTAGTGATGAATACATGTGTTATAGTCCATATCGGTGGCTTTAACCAACCTATTTCAAAATCAAAATTATAGTCTTCAAAAACTAAATAAAAACACAACACTACTATCATCCCTTTTTCCCGACTTTTACAGTATGTACAAAAAATTTACATAGTCTTTTATTCCCACATGTAGTTACAAGAAAATTTCCATTGCTTCCACTTCTTCCCCATCGATCTATTCATAAAAAACAAAGGCTCCTTCAAAGAGAGAGAGAGAGAGCCTCTTTGGATAGTTCATCATCCTTTACATTTAGTTCATGGAGAATATGGTGAAAATAAAGCCATTTAAACTATTGAAAGGATAACTTGATGTCCCTCATGATAGGATCCAACCTGATATACTGAGAAAAGTTTTCTTGTTGGGCCTAATCTATGACAAGCTTCAAGTCTCCCATAACCTGTATCTTTCTAATATCATTTTGAATTTATGTTTCCAAAAATGTATAGAGAGCGATAAATTCAACTCTGTTGTTTGTGCCTATTCCTGGAGCATACATGATAAACATATAATGATTGTGGTTTTCATAAAGAACCACACTGACCTTGCATTGAGGGGGTTGTCCTTGAAAATCCATGTCAAAGTATCCCCAGGGGACCTCATAATCGATCGTTGGTATTTCTAGGTTTTTCTGACTCTTCTTCATTGGCTCAGATTTGTATTCTACTACTTGGTTTAAACTTATCCTAACAATGATTTTTGGGGGAATAAGATAATATTTGAAGAGATTGGTGTTGTGGGCCTACCATATATTATTGACCAATATACTTGGTAAACCTACATAAATTTGAACTGATATGTATTGTATCCAAGTCTTAACTCAGTCTTCAAGGTTGTCTTTGTACCACTCTGATCTCGGTTTCAGATTTTCCTTGACTAGCTTCATAACCCGAACTGCATAGGAACAACCAATAAGCATGTGAGATATAGTTTCAGAATGAGCTTTGCATAGTGCACATCTATTAGGCCCACACCATCCTCTTTTGAGACCATTATCCCATGTCAATAATTTGTTTTTTAATGCCAACCAAAAAATGATTTTGCATTTAGTTGGATCATTGATTCAAACCCCACCACCATTTTATTGGACCCTCATGATAATCATCACACTAGGATTTGTAGCCCAAACGAGCAGTGACATCACCAACTTTCTAATTCTTAGACCAATAGAGGGAGTCTAGAATCTCATCGTCTGAGGATATGAAATTTTTGGTGAGAAGACCAACAAAATTTTTCCATTCTACTTATATATCACTAGAAAATCCTAGTGTGTTATCATATTTCCAGGCTCTTCTACCTTGGGTTGGGGGTTGAGTGATCAATCATCATGTATTGTAAAAACAATTGAGATCATAAAGATTGAAGGAGAAGGTATGAAAGTTTATAATCATTATTGACCCCCATCCATGGATCTTCAACGATTCAAATGTTTATCTTGTTTTCCACCTTCTAAACTGTCCATTCACCTATGAGGGGTAACATAGCTACTAAGGCCTTTCATACTATAGATCCTATGGGATATTTGCGCTGCAGTCTGAACCACTCATCTATGGATAGATTAGAAAAATATTTGTATTGCATAACACGATTCCAAAGCATGTTGCATTGTGATAGCCTCTGCAGGTTTTGGCCTGCTAGATCCCATGCAAAGGAATGTATATCCTTTAGCCCTCATCCCCCCAATTCCTTTAGGAAAAGAATGAATGCCCATTTAGCGAGATTAATCCTGCCTTTTCTTTTCTTCCTAGGCCACATATATTGAAAGCTTGTTTTCCTTATTTTAGAGAGGATGCCTTTGGGTATGGCTGCCAATGCATTCCAATACACTAGAATGATTTCCAACACAACTTTTAAAAGCACAAGTCTCCCTCCTCTAGAGAGGAGTTTGTTGACCCAATTTGACACTCTTAATTCAATCTTCTTAATGAGCTAGCCCCAATTTAAAATTTTGTAGCAATTCATCTTTAGAAAAAAGCCAAGTTATTTAAAACCTTCCTCCAGGTTCTTCCTTGGGGCTAGGATGATATTCTCGAAAATATTAATTTCTACTTTAGTACAATTGTGTAAAAGTAGAAAAGTGTTTTCAAGGTTGATTTCCATACCTATGGAGAGGCAGTATAGTTCTAGAATGCCTTTCAAGGTCAAGATGTCTCTAATAGATATATGTATGCAACAAAATATGCCATCCACGAAGAGTAGATGTGACACCAATTCTCTCTTTGAGAACTTTATACCTCTTAATTCCCCTCTCAACCTGGATTCTATTATCATTTTACTAAGGGCTTCGACAAAAATCAAGAAAATAAAAGTAGATAGAGGGAAACCCTATCGAAGGCCTCTTGAGGCTTTGAAGAAACATTATGGAGCTTTGTTGATAAGGACCACAAAGGAAGCAGAATGAATACATCCCATTATCCAATTAGCCATATTTAAAGACATCCCATCTAAAGAAGAACCAATTAGAGAAAATTCCAGCTAACTCTGTCATAGGATTTTGACAGAGCCAAATTTAGGATGGACACCTTAACATTCTTTTTCTGAACTAAATGAAGCACTTCTTCTACTACCGCTACTGCATCATGAATTTGTCTATTTTGATGGAAACCAAGTTGCTCCTCTCTGATGATCTTGCTCAGACTTGGATTCAACCTCCTTGCTATTACTTTAGTTATTAATTTATAAACCACATTGCAACAAGATATAGGTCTAAAATCCCCAAAGACTTCCCCATTCTATTTCTTAGGAATAAGGCATAAGAAGGTAGTGTTGAAAGACTCGATCATCTTGCCATTTTTCTAAGATTCTCTAGCCACTAAGAGGAGATCCTTTTTTATTAAGTCATAAAAACTTTTGAATAATTCACTCATGACACCATTAGGGCCAGGGATCTTGCCATTTTGCATGGATGAGAGCATTGTTGAGATTTCATCTTTCATCACTTCCTCTTTAAGGGCCTTGTTCATATCCTTAGTGAATACTACTGGGAATTTAGATGTCACTTCTAGTATTCCTTGAATAGGGCATCCCTCAGGGGATTTAAAAAGCTTATGAAAGTGCCTTACTCATGCTTTGACCTTGTCTTCAAATGAGCTCATGATTCTACTTTCCTCATACTTGATCTCCTAGACAATGTAAGGTTCCTTATGAATGTAATATCCCCAAGGAAGAGCCCCAGTTGTATTTATGAAATGTAACATGTTTTGTAGGCTGGTGAACCAAGATATTCTTTCCATTTTTGGACTAGTCGACCACCTCTATCCCAATGAATTCACTCATGCATTGAGAAAGCACGCATCGAGCCATTTCTGCCATTTTTGAACCCGTGGTCATCGTGAACCTATGTAACTTGAGTGCTCGGGTATTTTACTGAGTCGTACTCTTCCTTACCCAAGTTCTGTTGTTTCCTTCGCCCTTGTCCATTTGTCTTAGGAGTTGGATAGAAGCAAATAGGTTTCCAGGCCTGTGGTTTGCAAAGGCGGGTTGTGAGGCCCGTAGATTGAAGAGGAAGGTTGTCAGGCTTGTGAGAAACTCTCTCCAGGTGAGAGAGTGTGTTGAGGAAGTGAATTCTCCTGGAGGGAGTCCAGTAACAACTACAAATCTCTGAAAGTTCTTGTCCAACCTATTGTTGAAGCCTCAAAATGGAGGTGGAGCAACTGATGAACTATGTGATAGTGAAGGTGCATACTCCTGGGGGGGGACAAGCATGTGGGGAATGAGAGTCTGTGAGTAATGGGCATAAGTGTCTCTTGAGAGAATCCTTCCTGTTGAGATGTGTGACATTCATGTTATCCTTTCCATGCCTAGGAATCCCTTTCCCGGTGGAGTTTAGTCCCAGCTCGGGGGTGACCCACTACTGAGAGTGATGAGCGGTGTGGTCTAAGGCTGGGAGGTTCATAGAAGGCCTGCACGCAGTTGATGATCTTCACAATCCAAAGATAAGTATCAATCCTATGTTTAATGATGTCTATCGTGCATGTTTGTGATTCTTACAATGTTATCATGTGCTTTCGTTGCATGTATGATTTACGTTCAATTTCGTATGAGTTAGTATGGTAGTAGTATATTTTATTGTGTTTTATTTCATTAGAAATGCATGTAATATATATGTACTCCGGGATGAACAATTAACCCGCTATTAGAGCTTATCAGTCTATTAGTGGTGTTACATGGCCCATCCTGGGTGGCCGGGGCTGCCACAAAATGGTATTACAGTGAAATTTCGCAGTGACGTTACCCAGTAGTGTCAAGTTGAGGGTCCGAGGATGTTACAAATTGGTATCAGAGCTAAGAGAGGCATTCCGAAGTGACGTTGCCTTGTTGTTTGGTGGTTGGGGACGTTACAATGAAGTTTGTGTATCGATGGAAAAAATTTGTATTATTATCCATAACTTTTAGACAGATGGTTATGCTTTTGAGGAACCAAGATTGTTCTTCTTTTTCTAGCCAGGAGTGTCTAAGTGGTTCAATATTTTTGGTATCTACCAACTAAAATAATTTTCTTTTATATATATATAATATAAAAATTAAAAAATTAAAAATAATAAATAAATAAAATGTTAAAATGTAAAGTTTAAACTTTATTATAAGAATTTAATTTTTCCCCCTTGAGGGACACTAGACAAATTAATTGCATAACTTCTTCATCCTAAGGTGGATTTTAGCTTGCAAATAGTCAAGATGACTGCAACAAGAAGTAGAATCCAACCATGGAAAACATACAAAATCAACCCAGAATTTTAGTGATACTTCCAAGAGTGCCAAGGACCCTAATTTTTTCCCAGAGGTAGGTGTTAGAAGGAGGTCTAATTTGAGGCCTCTGGGGATGATTTTTTTGAAATGAAAGGACACCCATTTCAGCTATAGCCATGGAGGAATATAGTAGGCTATTACTTTTTGGATTGAGTCTATAATTCATATTTAATTTCAAAATATCCCTAGATCATCCCTCCTACTAGCACTTTCCCATGACCTTTCCAAGGACATATCTCACTCATTCTAAGCCCAATTTGTGTCAAATGTAAGACATTGGGAATTTGTTGAGAAACAAATAAAGTATGGGTGCCGGGAATTTGATAATTATGGTTGTTTGGTAGCTAGGATCAACCTTTCAAGTATTAAGTAACAATGTCATTTTTTCCAATTAATCAAGCCTAGATTGAATCCATGCTTCACTAATACTCAAGGAGGCCTTATAGGTAGTGAGGGGAGCATACAAATAGGTATGAAAAATTCATGAACAATGGGAATTTCCTTACTTTCAATGGCCTATATCATGATTCCCTACCCTCCAAAGTAGAGCAATCTTTCCCAAAGCCATGGGCCTTCTCTCTTAGTGAATCTGACAGCCCATAATGGTCATTATGACACCATGAATTCACCAATTTACAGTTGCAAAACCATGACAAGAAATGAAAGGTTCCATTTGGGAGCACAAATCCCAAGGCAAATGATGAAGTGGCACAAAATTTTGTCCTTTTCCTCAAGGAATTTTTGCCAAAGGTTTATTTCCCGAATGTTTCCTTTGTGAATAAAATAATGTAATTAATTTTGAAATCAAATTTGATTTGATTTACCTTTTTGAAAAAATACAAAAAAAATTGGTTGGTCCACTTGTCACATTTCTAAAAGTGAAAAGTTTTTTGTGACCTAACCCTAGCCTCTTCTTCTCTTATAAATAAGAGGAAGGCATTTGTATCAAGGGGGACTTGTTGAATATAGTAACTTAGATCTATTGAATTCTCCAGGGTTCTCATTGATTGTTTTTTTTGTTCTCTTTCTATTATTGTGGTTTGAATACTTATTGGTTTAGGGTTGAGGGGTAGTTGTAGATACTAGTTATGTTAGCTATCTCTAGGAGGGATTGGTTAACTAGGTATTTCTTACTATTTCCTTGGGTTCGACTTGCTTGCTTTTACTTGTTAAAAACTCTTCTATATTTTTTTATGTGAATGTTTGTGCATATTTCAGGAAGGAGCCAAGCATACCAGCCATAGTTGGCATCCAAGAGGTCTAGGAGTCCCTTTGGAAAACCCTCAAGTTCTTTTTCTCTACTATTTCTAGCTATCACTTTCTCCTTTTATTCTTCTTTTCTTCTAAATTTTCATTTTGTTGTCTGTTATTGCAGCCTTCAACGTGTAAATTGGCCATTTTGGTCATCCAATACAACCTTCTTTGTTGGATATTATAATTGTATATTTAATTTTTGTTTCCTTTATTTTTATTTATGTTTATAAGATACACTAAAAAATCATTGCTATCCTGCTAAGAACTTAACCGATTGCCCATTCTATGTCACCTAAGTAGTAGGGAACCACTTGAAGACTTGTTTGAGGCGAAGGTGTTAGTAGGGAAAAAAGGAAAAAACAATGAACAATCGTGAAAAAATATTTCCCCACACTCCTAATGTCATTATCTTTTTAGTTTACTTAGTTCTATAAATATTTCTCATACTTCATTGTCAATATAACATTAATTATTAAGATAAAATATGTGTTTTCAATCATTTTTCTATTCCTAGATATTTGTATTCTTTCCTTTATAATTATCGTAATTTAAATTTTCATTATAAATTTCCATCCCACTAACCAAGGAACATGTTGAATTTTACTTTGCACATTGTGGCTATTGGCTCGCAAAGAACTTAAACCTCATTCCTCTCGGCAAAGTAGCTTAGCCAATTTCCATAATTTTTATATTTTCATTCCATAAGTGTTGTGACACCTGAGTTGAAGGATAAAGGTATATAACTATATGAATAAGTGATGGTTTGGTTTCCTACCATCATACATATTGTGGTGAATGTCAAATTTAGTAGGGAGAGTGAACCAAAACCATTTTATTGTGTATATTTCTATTTATTTCTCACTTTCAGGTTGTTTCCCCTAAAGGGGCATGTTACCGTTGAAACTAGCATTCCTACAAGGTATTATATTTTTATGGGAGAAACACAAGGGATAGGTGCCCAATTTCACCAAAACACTTATCCTCTCCCTGTTCAAGCCCAACTCTCACTCTCAAAATTCTTTGGGAGGCTTCCCTATAACACAACACAATCACCTTACCCAACCGATTAGTAGATCGGTGCCTTAAATAATGGGCTATGGTGAAAGGAGTAGGATTTAATTATTTTTAATGATTTCTAAAATAAATTTACTACATAAAATAGAATAACCAAACATCAAGATGATCTTACCCTTACTCTTCAAAATAATGATGAAATGAAGTACAAGAGAGAAGGGAATGTTGTTACCACTTTTCTGGATGACAGGATACGTGAGTACCCTGACCAAATTGGATGAAAATGAGTAATTTCCTTGTTGTATTGTTAAATAATACCTACAAAACATAGTAAAATGCAAAAAACAACAAGGAAAATGACCTTTTGGGGCCTCCCACAAGTGCAAAAATGCACTAAATCACTAGATCTGTGTGTTAGAAGGTTAGAGTAGTGACGTATAAGTGTTTAATAAGCCCAATAACCTTCATATATACTTTAAATTAAATTTCCAGCAAGATGGAAATTACTTTTTCATAATTGGGGTTCAAATCCCCCTAGGGTCAAAACCCAAAATTTGCTATAGCCAAAAATTTCAATTGTTGGGTTGTAATTATGCTTTATGATAATAAAAAATAATATATACTAAGAAAATCAGATATGTAAATTAAAATAAATGGTTTAGGATAGTAACACTTACGAAATGTACCCTTTATTGATGTCAACCAAGTGTAGATCTGAATGTTTTATTGACCGTTATAGTGCAGATATGCACACTTTTTCTCACACAAACCCTTGTAATAGATGTTAAACAAAACAAATAACACAAGGGAATATTTATCTTGGGCCAGGGAGAAATCCCACAAGGAAAAAAACCCAAGATCTACTAGCTTGATCAAGATAAAATTAAAATGCAAAGCTAGGGTATGATTTTTTTTTTTGTATTTTTGTAATAAAAGATGGTTGAGAATATTTTTTAATAAAAATGGTTGAAGAAATTGAGATATTTTATTACCTATAATTCATAACTTAGGATGTCTCTAGTTTGTGCGATTATGGCCCCGCGAGCTTAAGATTGGTTGGATAGGTCTCTAGACAATTGGGTTTGGAGTGGAAGAATTATGGCCTCCAATGCTAGATATTTTTTCAAAAGATGGGTTCTTCCTTGGATCTTACTTGGAAATCTCCTCTACAGGATGGTTTCCAAGATACCAATCAACTTGGATCGAAGAGATAATAGACCACTTGGTTGAAGCTACTCCCAAAGGAGTTGGTCCAACAACTTGGGTGTATTACCCTTGGATCCCATAAAGAGAGTAAGGAGATGAAGACCTATATTCCTCTCTTCCGCATGACTATGTAGACCCTTAATGGAATGATTGAGTATCTTTCGCAAGTCTCCTAAAGAACCCCTGTCAAAGAAAAAACAAACATTGTAGCATATAATCCATAGTGAAACAAGATAATTGAGTTCTCTAAAATGGAATTATGATCCCACAAAGTTTCAACAACAAAAAATGAGAGGAATAGCTAGCTTTATATGGTTAAATTTGTAATGGTTAGTTTCTAATTCCCTTATAAAAATGTTTTTCTTGGTTTTCTCATCCACAATTGGTTGGAGTCTAAACCATATGGTATTTTTTTTTATTACATCAACCAATGGTCAAAATGGGATAAATCCATTTTTATAATGCTTGACCAATTGATTTGGTGGAGGAAATAAACTTAGGAACAATTTCCCCTTGATAAATGAGCATAACATCTATACTTTGTCCACATTGACCATTCTTCCTTCCAACAACTAGTTTGGATTATCAAAACAATTAATGAGTAGTTCCAATTTGTCCCAAAGAGGATTATTTGGTTATGTAATGTTTAAATTAACCACTTTTCTCGAAAATAGAGCATCTTTGAATAAAATTAATTATTTTGCATGTGGAGAGAGCATCTTTGACCTTCCAAAAATTATTCCAAGACTAGAATACCCCAAACATTCCACTCCTTGACCATTTTACCTTGTAAAATGTGCCCCACGATTTTGTAGAAGAAGTGGGACTATTTTCTCTTAGGAGGTAATATCTCCCTCAAGATTCCATCAATGAAAATTCTGCAATATGGGTTTTGCTCGTGATTTTTTTCTAGTCAATCTAAACCCATGTTGTATTTTTACCTCAAGGAACCATTGCCTCAAAATATGTTCAAGGATGAAAACTACCTTAATATTTCATCCATCACAATTTTGCAATATGGGTTTTGCTTATGAATTTTTTCTACTCATTTTGAACCCATGTTGTATTTTTGCCTTGTGGACCTCTGCATGAAAAAATGTGCACTACATGAAAAGACGTGCAATGATGAAAAATTTGTGAGACTTCCATGTTGAGAACAAAAATGATAGTGCACCATGGTTAAGGTGTTCCTACAGACTCAATATAAGATAACCATCTGGGAAGACATATGTGTGCATGACATGGATTGGATTAGGCTCACAAACTGCAATCATCCCTACATAAGACATGTGGCTTCACACAATCATGTGTCTCAATAGATCCTTGCCACAACCTCCAATCCTATCCAGAATGAGAGGTGGCGAGACAAGGACATAAGGGGATTGATCATGATTGGAATAAGTCTGGGAGTCCACTACAAAAATCATCCACTATGGTTTACATGACTTTAACTTGTATCCTTGGGCTTACAATGGTGTAGCCAAAATAAAAACTCTAGAGTACCTTCTAGAGAGGTAAAAGCAAGCTCCAACTATGGAAACGTGCTCTTCCTATGAGGATGTGAGAACCCCAGAATCTCAACCTACAGACCTAAAACAATCTCAAAGAAAACAACAAATGCTAGGAAACAATCTCAACCTACAGACCTGAAACAATATCAAAGCAAACAGTCTCATCCGTTCCTAGAAGGAAAAAATAAAACAAAGAAAAAATGCAATCTAATCTATGAATTGGAAATGCTAAAACTAAAAAACTGAAATGAAAGACTAAACTAATTCTCATACTAAAGATCTTATAAATTCCTACCTACTCTAATCAAGGAAATAACATATGTCAAGTAAAATAATATATCAAGTGCAACCAACGTATAGACTCATCATTACCTTGGGTTTTACTTTTGTGTTTGGTTGCTAAGCAGAAGACTGATATGTAAAACCTGTAGCAAGCATATGTTGGTAATTCTTTCATGACTTGGAAAGATCCTGCAATGAGAACCAGATTGATGCAGGAGCATATCTCCACGTCAGCCAGCCAGCCAGCCACGTCAGCGCACACGCATTCAAAGGTTGAAGAGAGGCGTAGCCTCATTCAAATTTGAAATGAATGTAATTAAATGTTTTAGGCTGGTGAGCCATGGAAGCCGTGCCTTTGAGCAGGCATTAGATAGGATCGGCCTTTATTGTAGATCGGCTGAGATCTAGATCTGATTCTGGACTAGACAGCCCATTGAATGTAATTGATTAAAGTAGGTGAACCTGGAGGGAAGCACTAAGAGCCCCTCAGGTAAAAGAGATTTTGATATCTCATTTTGAGGAGAGTTAGATAGGAGATAGAGAGGAGAAGAGCCATAGAGAGAGAGCTCAGGAACACCTTTGTAAAATACAGGCATTTTCCATTTTTAATATAATCAGAAGCAGTTTTTCCTACATGTCATTCTGTGTTATATGGATGTCTGTAGGTGGTCTTTGTATATGTTGTGAATGTATGTTACGTTAATGCATTCTGCAGGAGTTCATTTGATTTCAGGGTGAAGGTCTTTGAGGCTTCATACCAGGAGGGTGTGACAGAACGTTGTGGGTTCTGAGAGACATGCATAGAGGATGCACTTCTGAACTCTGGGGAGTCAAACAAAGGCGTGCTGAGGCATAGGAACTGAGATCAACAACTTAGGAAGAAGACCTGTGAGGTTGTTGAACACCTCAGGAGGTAAGGTTGTGTGGGTGAGAACACAGTTGCAGATAGAATCGTGGAGGATTATGTAGAACTCTGCCAAGTGGGAATTGAGCGTGTTTACAGTGGTGCACAGAGGAAGAAGAACTCTGTAGAGAGTTTGAGAAAGACCAGAATCACTGAGGATTCTGAGAAGCTCTGTCAGGTGGGCATCGAGAAAGTGCATAGGGTCACAAGGGAGGAAGAACTCTTTGAGTTCTGGAAGTTGAAGAAAGTTTCACTGAGGGAACTTTCACTGGGTTGTTGAATACCCAAAGGTACTCAAGAAGAGGCTTGAGCAGAAGGATAGCTAGGAGGGCATCCATTCCATTATCCACCTGAGGGAGAAGAAGGACAAAATCCCCCCAAGGGGTCTGAGTGTTGCAGAAGCTCAGAAGAGATAGCACGCTGTGTGCATCTGAAGACTCAGAAAGGAGTGTAGGATTCGAAGAATCCTTTGAGGATTCAAGGGAAGAAAGCTCAGGAGGGTCAGCAGTTTCATACGCGTAGGCAAAGCTCACAGTCGAGGAGTTCGTAGAGAAAAGAAGACAAGGCAGAGGCCTTGGGAAATCTAGGTTCTCCCAATTATGGGAAGGAATCGTGCAAGCTCAGGAGGAGCAACAGCCGTCGTCAGATCGGCAGGAGAGAACATATCTGGACCGTTGAATATTCACATCCAGGAGAGCACCAGAAGAAGTGCACAGGAGAGGAGGACTGATAGCCATCGGATCTCGTAAGAGAAATCTCGTCAGCCATTGGATCGGGAGAAGTTGCGCAGAGGTTACGCGCAGGAGCAGGCGCGTAGGAAGCTCAGGGAGGAGCATAGCTGTCGTTGGATCGGCCGATAGAATCTGGGTCGTTGGTTTTCAAAGTCCAAAGAGCATTCGGAGGAGCGCGCATAAAGGGAGAACATGTCTGGGTCGTTATATCTAAATCGATATCCCGACAGCCGTCGGACCTGCAAAAGTTACACGGAGGTTAAGTCCTCGTGGATAGGAGGAGAAATCCCGACAAGGATCGGAGCCATCTGTTGGAAGATGACACGTGGCGGAGATCGCGCGAGAGTCGGGATATTGGCCATCGAAGAATCGGAGTTCTCGAGAGAAAGGGAATCGAGACACCATAAGTCTCGAAACGCTGACAAGATCAGAGCCGTCCATCTGAGGGACAGGTGTCGGAGATCAAGCGCCCGTCGACATAACGTCAATCAGGAAATAGGATTTCCTGAGGACAAGGGGAACGGGACATTGGAAGTCTCGAAATCCCGACGTAATCGGGATATTCCATCTAGGAGGACATGTGGCAACCATCAGCACACCGGGGAAAAGTTGCGACAGGAGTCGGCATGGAGGACAGGTGTTACACGTCAAAATTGCTCAACTGGATAAGTGTCGCATTGTCCCTATCAATCGTCGTAAGTATCGCATCTTCCCTACAACTTTCGCAAGTGTCGCAAGTTGGTCACTAGTGTCGCAAACGATGTTCAGACATAATGCCA
>SNQJ01S0011051.1:91873-137742 GCA_010110895.2 Picea sitchensis
ATAGATTTGAAAGGAAGTCAGTGTCCACGTTAAGCATTTTTCTATCTAGGGTTAAGGTCAATCCTTAGAGGTGATCTACCTGTCCGCAGGGAGATTTTCCTACAACAACAGGTGTCAGACATCTGGGAAGAGTCGGGAATCGGGATATCAGAGATCCCGGGCACAAAGGTTTTGTGCATTGCAGAATTGCGATACGCGATTTCCTGATAAGGCATCGGAGCATAGGGTCCACACAATTGTTGGCAAGCAGATAGGTGGCACATCGCATGTCGGGACCTCGTGAGCAGAAGAGCAGAGAATTGGGTGTCAAGATTCGCAAAGGTGCAAGGACATGAAGCGGCGAGGTGGCGAGAGAATCAGGACCGTCCATCTGGAGAGGACGTGTGGTAGAGATCAAGAGATCTCGCGAACTCGGGAGTTCGCGGGGTAAAGGTCCAAGTATTGGGCATCCCAAGTCACGAAGGCACAAGGAGCGAGAAGGATATTAGCCGTTGGATCCGGATCGTGGGACGACTGTCGGATCCGCATGAGGGATCGCATATCGGAGTCTCGCGAGGAAAGGCTCGAGAGGTTGGGCGCGGGGATCATGAGATTGCAAGAAGCGAAACCCCGATTAGTGAAGAAGAGAAGAAGGACAGAGGCATAGTGGAGGCCAGTTGTCAACGATCTAGAGCACATCAGGGATCAGCATATCGTGAGTCCCGTGGACATGCGCACTTTGACATTGGAAACCCCGTAGCCCCAACGGATAAGGTTGTGGTTACGGGTGATGGTCACATTGTCCAGGGCTAAGCCAGGAGGGCTGAAGCGCATCACAAATCGGGAAATCATGAATCCCGGGGACATGTGCATTGTGTCATCGCAAACGTTGAAACTCTGATAGGAGCAGCCGCGACAGGAGGTAAGGCCACGGTCGTGGCGTAATGGTCATGTGGACCCGGAGTTGAGCCAGGAGGGCCAGCGCGTGAAGAAAAGGGCGCATCGACAATCGGGGATTGGAGAGGACTGTGACTCTCGACAGTGGTAACCCCGAAACCCCGATAGAGAATCGGGGATAACCACGGTCAAGTGCTGAAGGCCGTGGGGAGGAATTAAAGGACCTGTGGATCGGGTATTTGCACAGTGATTCCTGAGGGAATCTAAAGAGCCGCTTCGGCTCAACAGAAGAAGGGATTTTGAGAACGATCCTGTGAGCAGGGGGTCAGGTGAAGAAACCCTGCGGCGTGTTAGGGTGGACCTCCCTGCGTCAAGTGGTATCTGAGCGAGTTCTTGTCTGTATATTTCAGGCAAGAGGAAAAAGAGAAGGCAGGAGGAGGAAGATAGAGTGTTGGAGACTCTGTAATGATTGTTTACAGGTAGGCAGTAGTCAAGAATAAAGTCAGGGGGACTGTAGGATGATGAAGTTGGAACACTCAGAGATGCAGAGTGACAACAGCAGATCTGCCAGGGAGGCAGATAGACACAGCAAGATGGCTACTGAAGGCCATAGAAATAAGAGCAAGGCAGAAAAGATTGTCGAATGGGATAAAGAAATGACTAAAGAACTCTATGAATTAAAAGAATACATAGAGAAGTTCGAACTACGGATGCGGCAGGATAGGAGGATGAGGCAAATGCGAAATTTTTCCATGAAGAAGGCAAAAGAAAATTGGCCAGTCAAGGAGTTGATGGTCAGAGGGAAACGCAGGTTGCTAAAGAGATGGTTGAGGTATGCTGAAAACCTTAGGGCCACAGAAGAAAAGATGATTTTTCACTGTTGGCCAGAGACTGGGAGAGGTCTCGATGATGAAGAATTTGAAATTGGGGTCATCTGAGGATCTCAAGGACTGCCAGGAGGGCAGAGAGAAAATTACAGCTTGCCGGGAGGGCAATGGATTGAGATCACTGCGGGATCTCATAGACTGTCAGGAGGGCAGTGGAAGGTTTCCAAATGGCCAGGTGGGCAAGGGAACAAAGTTGAGATCGGTTGAAGATCTCATGGAATGTCAGGAGGACAGTGAGGAATTTCTACATTTCCAGCTGGGCAATGATGAGAGATCGTTGAGGGATCTCAAAGACTACCAGGAGGGCAGCGAAAGCATCTTAAACTGCCAGGTGGGCAGAGAAAATTTGGGACCATCTGAAGGTCTCATGGAGAATTCAATTCAGCAAGGAGTGTTGATGAAGATGGGATCGGTTGATCTCATGGTCTGCCAGGGAAGCAGCAGTAGCATCCCATATTGCCAAGAGGGCAGGGATGAGCAAATGAGACTATCTATAGGTCTCATAAACTCAGGAGTGAGTTGGGTTCAGCAGGCGCAGCTGACAGAAGAGGAGGAATATCAGAATGATATTCTGATGATTGGGGGAATTGGAGTATTCCTACCATGTACCCAGGAGGAGGCAGAAAATTATGTTGCAGATGGTGCAACAGCAGAACAGTCAGTTGTGACTGACAAAGGGAAATTTGAGCTAACAATGACTGTCGGGAAAGAGGATGAATTGGAGCAGACATCGGAGACTGCCCAAGCAGATGAAGAGAAGAATGAGCGTTCTGAGGAACGACTCAATGATTTCAGCTAGCGAGTTGAAAGAGCTGTAGCATTGGAGATGACAGCTGAAGGAGAAGACAATGAGGATGATGATCATTCTGAGGAATGGCTCGATATTTTCAGCCAGGAAGCTGAAAAGACTGCAACAGGGGAGGTTGCAGAAGTAGAAGAGGAAGAGGCAGATATCATATGTTTTGCTGAGTTGTGGCAGTAGATAGAAGCCCTAGAAGAAAGGGTGAGAGTGCAGGGAAGGCACATCCAACAGGTGAAGTTGGAAATAGATGAAGGAGGCATGGGAGATCATGGTGATATTCTCATGTGCCAAAAAAAATTGCAGCTGAGGAGACTGCATGAGCAGAACCATCCATTGGAGAAGCTAGATGAAGTGATAGAGGACATCATAAAACTGATGTTGAGATCAGCAGAAACTGCCAGCGGGAAGAGGCTGAGCAGAAGAGAAGCAGCAGCAGCAGCAACGCAGAAGTAGCAGCAACAACAGCAGAATGGAGCAGATGGAAAGCTCCAAAGGATGATTTGGGACCCAGGAGGATTCCAACAGCTTAGAGGGGAAGCGCATGAGCAGGAGCTAATGATTTTGTAGCTGAGGAGTATGATGCAGGAGCATCTCTCCACGTCATCCAGCCAGCCAGCCATGTCAGCGCGCACGCATTCAAAGGTTGAAGAGAGGCGTAGCCTCATTCAAATTTGAAATGAATGTAATTAAATGTTTTAGGCTGGTGAGCCATGGAAGCCGTGCCTTTGAGCAGGCGTTAGATAGGATCGGCCTTTATTGTAGATCGGCTGAGATCTAGATCCGATTCTGGACTAGACAGCCCATTGAATGTAATTGATTAGAGTAGGTGAACCTGGAGGGAAGCACTAAGAGCCCCTCAGGTAAAAGAGATTTTGATATCTCATTTTGAGGAGAGTTAGATAGGAGATAGAGAGGAGAAGAGCCAGAGAGAGAGAGCTCAGGAACACCTTTGTAAAATACAGGCATTTGACATTTTTAATATAATCAGAAGCAGTTTTTCCTGCATGTCATTCTGTGTTATATGGATGTCTGTAGGTGGTCTTTGTATATGCTATGAATGTATGTTACGTTAATGCATTCTGTAGGAGTTCGTTTGATTTCAGGGTGAAGGTCTTTGAGGCTTCATACCAGGAGGGTGTGACAGAACGTTGCGGGTTCTGAGAGCCGTGCACAGAGGATGCACTTCTGAACTCTGGGGAGTTAGACAAAGGAGTGCTAAGGCACAGGAACTGAGATCAACAACTTAGGAAGAAGACCTGTGAGGTTGTTGAACACCTCAGGAGGTAAGGCTGTGTGGGTGAGAACACAGTTGCAGACAGAATCGTGGAGGATTATGTAAAACTCTGCCAAGTGGGCATTGAGCGTGTGTATAGTGGTGCACAGAGGAAGAAGAACTCTGTAGAGAGTTTGAGAAAGACCAGAATCACTGAGGATTCTGAGAAGCTCTTCCAAGTGGGCATCGAGCAAGTGCATAGGGGCACAAGGGAGGAAGAACTCTTTGAGTTCTGGAAGTTGAAGAAACTTCCACTGAGGAAACTTTCACTGGGTTGTTGAATACCCAAAGGTACTCAAGAAGAGGCTTGAGCAGAAGGATAGCCAGGAGGGCATCCATTCCATTCTCCATCTAAGGGAGAAGAAGGACAAAATCCCCCCAAGGGGTCTGAGTGTTGCAAAAGCTCAGAAGATATAGCACGTTGTGTGCATCTGAAGACTCGGAAAGGAGTGTAGGAGTCGAAGAATCCTTTGAGGATTCAAGGGAAGAAAGCTCAGGAGGGTCAGTGGCTTCATATGCGCAAGCGAAGCTAACAGTCGAGGAGTTTGCAGAGAAAAGAAGACAAGGCAGAGGCCTTGGGAAATCTAGTTTCTCCCAAGTCTGGGAAGGAATCGTGCAAGCTCAGGAGGAGTAGCAGTCGTCGTCAGATCGGCAGGAGATAACATATCTGGACCATTGAAGATTCATGTCCAGGAGAGCTCCAGAAGAAGCGCACAGGAGAGGAGGACCGACAACCGTCAGATCTCGTAAGAGAAATCCCGTCAGTCGTTGGATCGGGAGAAGTTGCGCAGAGGTTATGCGTAGGAGCAGGCACGTAGGAAGCTCAGGGAGGAGCATAGCATCCGTTGGATCGACCGATAGAATTCGGGCCGTTGGTTTTCAAAGTCCAAAGAGCAGCCAGAGGAGCGCGCATAAAGGGAGAACAGGTATGGGCCGTTCGATATGAATCAAGATCCCGACAGCCGTCAGACCTGCGAAATTTATACGGAGGTTAAGTCCTTGTGGATAGGAGGAGAAATCCCAACAAGGATCGGAGCCGTCCGTTGGAAGAGGACACATGGTGGAGATCGCGCGAGAGTCGGGATATTGGCCATCGGAGAATCGGAGTTCTCGAGAGCAAGGGAATCGAGACACCATAAGTCTCGAAACACCGACAAGATCAGAGCCGTCCATCTGAGGGACAGGTGTCGGAGATCAAGCGCCCGTCGGCATATCGTCAATCGAGAAATTGGAGTTCCTGAGGACAAGGGGAATGGGACATTGGAAGTCTTGAAATCCTGACATAATCAGGATCGTCCATCTAGGAGGACACATGGAAACCATCAGCACACCGGGGAAAAGTTGCGACAGGAGTCGGCGTGGAGGACAGGTGTCAGACATCTGGGAAGAGTCGAGAATCGAGATATCGGAGATCCCGGGCACAAAGGTTTCGTGCATTGCAGAATCGCGATACGCGATTTCCTGATAAGGCATCGGAGCGTAGGGGCCACACAAGAGTTGGCAAGCGGACAGGTGGCACATCGCATGTCGGGACCTCGTGAGCAGAAGAGCGGAGAATTCAATGTCAAGAGTCGCGAAGGCACGAGGACACGAAGCGGCGAGGTGGCGAGAGAATCGGGACCGTCCATCTGGAGAGGATGCGTGGCAGAGATCAAGAGATCTCGCGAACTTGGGAGTTCGCAGGGTAAAGGTCCAAGTATTGGGCATTCCAAGTCGTGAAGGCACGAGGAGCGAGAAGGATATTATCCATTGGATCCGGATCGTAGGAGGACCGTCGGATCCGCACGAGGGATCGCGTATCGGAGTCTCGCGAGGAAAGGCTCAAGAGGTTGGGCGCGGGGATAGCGATATTGCGAGAAGCGAAACCCCGATTAGTGAAGCAGAGAAGAAGGATAGAGGCATAGTGGAGGCCAGTTGTCAACGATCTGGAGCGCATCGGGAATCGACATATCGCGAGTCCCATGGACATGCGCACTTTGACATTGGAAACCCCGTAGCCCCGACGGATAAGGTTGTGGTTATGGGTGATGGTCACATTGGCCAGGGCTAAGCCAGGAGGGCTGAAGCGCATCGCAAATCGGGAAATTGTGAGTCCCGGGGACATGTGCATTGTGCCATCGCAAACGCCAAAACTCCGATAGGAGCAACCGCGATAGGAGGTAAGGCCATAGTCATGGTGTAATGGTCATGTGCACCCGAAGTTGAGCCAGGAGGGCCAACGCGTGAAGAAAAGGGCGCATTGGCAATCGGGGATTGGAGAGGACTGTGACTCTCGACAGCGGGAACCCTGAAACCCCGATAGAGAATCGGGGATAACCACGGTCAAGTGCTGAAGGCCGTGGGGAGGAATTAAAGGACCTGTGGATCAGGTATTTGCACAGTGATTCCCGAGGGAATCTAAGGAGCTGCTTCGGCTCAACAGAAGAAGGGATTTTGAGAATGATCCTGTGAGCAAGGGGTCAGGTGAAGAAACCCTGCAGGGTGTTAGGGTGGACCTCCCTGCGTCACAGATCATCATGCAAAAGAGTTACAATGGAGTACCATGCATCCCCAGTGTTACCACATGCTTCATCAATCCACAACTCTATAGGGATAATGTACTTATTGTTCTCATCACTAGCATTGAACCACCCATTAATGTTAGTCATCAAATTTTCAAGTAGAAGAGGTTTTGATGGTGGCTCCATCTGAAACTTGCATAAAGAATGTTGACCTCCCTGGCTATATCTAGTCACATACACACACATATGATGAGAAAATTGATAAGAACTAAAAATAAAAGGAAACTCACACCTTATGGTTGATTATCGTGGCATGGAAAGAGGACAACTCATGAAGTATGTCTGAAGATGAAAATGCTTTGGCATACCTACTACCATGATCCTCAAACTCTCGTTGTCAAATGGATCTTTATATTCTTGAGAGATATGAAACATGGATGTACATGGATGAGACAAATCTGTTATATCAAGAATGTGGAATTCCTCACTCGACACCTGTACATATACCTTCTCCTATAATATGGTGAAACTTGGTTGCTCATATGGCCAAAACCTCGCAATCTCACACTCATCATTCTCTATATCATAGATGGGATCACTTTCAGAATGGTAATAACTCATATCCCATTTGTATCTTTCAACCTGGATAAATTTTCCAATGCTCTCAGTCTTTGTACAATCATGCTCCCTATCCAATGAAGAACTTCCCACCAAGCTATCCCCTTCCAAATCACTACAATATGTATCCTGAAAATCATAAGATAAAAAAGGAACATAGGCTGTCAAATATGTGCTTTCATCTGGAGGTGGGAGGGTGGGTTCATTAATATCACTATCATCAATGCTTTCCTTATCCCTTTGATCTTCAATTGTATCTTTATTTTCAATGGAAAAAATGAGAAAACTCTTTGTCAATGCTCCCTACTATGGTATTTTCCTCCTCTTTATCCATGTGGCTAGCAGGGACTTCTTTCATATCAATCACAACCATGTCACTATCTGTAAGATAAGGGTCTCCACAATTATTTTCCTTGTCCATTTCTTTGAGGCATTTCAAATAGGTCTCCCATTCATCATTCTTTTCAGGACTCGAGTGATCATGAGATATTGGATCGTGGGAGGGTGAAGTAGGATGAACCTCTCCAGTACAAATCCTACAACATTTGTTGTTAATGTTGATCTCACCATCTTCCATAGGAAGACCAAGACCATCCTCAATAAGTCTCTATGCATAATATAATTCTTTTATTTTTCAGAATAGGGGCAACCAACTTGATAAATCATAATCCCACCTGACACTAAATGCTTCCAAAAACTCTGTAAAAGATGAAAACTTGCCTTCGCTAAGGCTATCATACCACATCTTTGCATAATCATGCAGAATGCACACAAAAAAATTCATCATAACATACTCGTGGAACAAGTCATTTTTCTTACAGAATGCAGTGAAGGTAGAAACATATTTCACAATTGAATCCCCATATCTGTAGAAAACGAAAAGTCCTCATCCCCTTCTAAATCGAATGTATGATCACAGGGAAAACTCTTCATACCTGAAAAGTCAACCAAAGCATAACATTCTACAAACCATGGAGGGACCTCCTTCATTTTTATTAGTAGGAACTAGAAGTAAGGCTAAAATGAAAATATAAGATGAAAAATATCTATGAGAATACCAAAATGGAGTCACCAATACATACGTCACTTCTTACCTCAAAGATTGTCTTCTTGTGTGTACCTCTTTATTATGTTTTATTCAAGTGGAGTTGCCAAGTGAGATCCTGCAAGTTAGAATGATAATAGAAATCTCACAAGGTACAAACAAATTCTTACCAGAGATCGGGCAATGGGGTTTCCAATGTTGGAAACTTTTAATTGCACTGCATTTCTTTATTTTTCTTCAGTGAAGTCACCAGATGAGACCCTAAAAGGTTAGTATATAAATCCAGGACAATCTCATCCAAGTACAAAACAATAAAAGTTACCGATGTATAACTCATTGGGGACCCTTTGATTTGAGAACCTTGTTCCCAGACAACGACACCAAAAAATTTTACCACCCAAAATAGAAGCCTACAAGGTCTTAGACTGCTATGGGGGGAACACAAGGGATAGGTGCCCAATGTCACCTCAACACCTATCCTCTCCCTATTCAAGCCCAACTCCCACTCTCAAAAGGATTTGGGAGACTTCTCTATAACATAACACAATCACCTCACCCGATCAATTAGTAGATCAATGCCTTAAATAAAGGGCTATGGTGAAAGGGGCAGGAGTTAATTGTTTTTAATGATTGCTAAAATAAACTTATTGCCAAAAATAGAATGACCAGACAACAAGTTGATCTTACCCTTACTCTTCAAAATAATTATGAAATGAATTACAAGAGAGAAGGGGAATGTTATTACCACTTTTCTAGATGACTAGATATGTGAGTACCTTGACCAAAGTGGCTGAAAATGAGTAATTTCCTTGTTGTCATGTTAAATCAGATTTGCAAAAAACAGTAAAATGCATAAAACAACAAGGAAAGTGGTTTTTTTGGGCCTCAAACAAGTGCAAAAATGCACTAAATCACACTAGATTAGTGGGTAAGAAGGTTAGGGTAGGGACGCATAAGTGTTTACTAAACCCAATAACCTTTAGATCTACTATAAATTTAATTTCCAGCAAGATGGAAATTACTTTTGCAGAATTGGGTTCAGGATCTAGAAATTAAAAGAAAGGATTTAGGATAGTAAAACTTATGAAATGTACCCTTTATTGATGTCAACCAAGTGTAGATTTGAATGTTTTATTGGTTGTTATAGTGTAGATATGCACACTTTTTCTCACACAGACCCTTGTAATAGATGTTAAATAAAACAAATAACACAAGGGAATATTTATATTGGGGTAGGGAGAAATCCCACAAGGAAAACATCCCAAGATATACTAGCTTGATCAAGATACAACTAAATTCAAAGCTACGGTAAGGTTCTCCATATTTATGATGTGACCATAATTATCGACGAGATTTAATCATGATTGATAGATATGTCTTTTATGTGAAACCTTTCCTCATGCTACGCAATTCTCTTTTTGGTTCTTTTCTAACATTTGTAACAAAAGAAAGATGGATCTTAAAATGCTATGGCAGAGAGAAGTTAAATTATGTGTTGGGGAAGGTTGTGTTTTAGGATAACCTTTATACCTTAACATGCAGACGAAGAAGATCTAATTACTTCAAACTAGAAACAATACCATTTTGGCTATTAAACATTCAACATCGTTTGAGATAACAGTTACAGAAAGAAAATATATAAGTGACAAGAAGTTAGTGCAAGAAAAGTAATTGTCAATTCCCTATTATCAATCACAGGTTAACAAAATCATTTCTATTCATCAACTAGAATAAAATAATTGTTGCAACATTACAAGATAACTTTAAATAACAAATACAACAACTCTTACTCAATACAACAACAAATATTGAATTTGAAGACAGATATAATCCCCTTCAGTCCAAACACATTCATGCCTTAGATGAAAGAAGTGTCTTTGGTTCTAAACAAAACTTCTTAATTAAAATAACTTGCACATAAATAATTATCTTACAATATTCCAGAAAAATTCTTTCTCTCCAAAACCATCGACCCCTTGTCCAAGGTTGATGCTTTTATTTATAAAAATAACTAAACTAAAAATAGCTACTAAAATTGTGTTAAGTTAAGAAAACACCACATGGCAGGCTTTATCTATTCGTTTTATTGTGATTCTCTTTTTCTTCTCTGGTGGTTTTACTGAAGTGGATTGTTCCTCTTGTATTCTGACCATCTAGAGAAGAGATCTTTGCATGTATTTGCATACAGGAACCTGTGTTGATCAATCAAAGCGGAGAGGACCTCCTTCATCTCAACTTCTTGTTCCTTGCAATTGATTAGTTTGATACTCAAGTGTTGTAAGACTGCGAGAGATTTAATCAGAGGATCCATTAAATTCTTCACTTGACCCGAGATCATGCTTTAAACCTACAAAATCTCTGCTTCGTACACCTGGTCTTGCTCTGCATGTTGCTTAACTATGCCGTGTATATCAGTGAAATCCTCATTGGGCCAAACTTTGGCAAGTCGGTGTTCCTCATTTCCTGATTGATTTTCTCCCAACTTTTCTCACATTCTTCCCATCTCTTCTACATTTTCTATCGGGGTTCCTGGACCATGCTTACCCAGTGTTTAGTTGCCTTCCTTATTCAGGTGATACTACAGTCCATCAGCACTCGGATGCCATGCTCTTTTGTATCTCGACCCTTTTGTAATTCCCTGATGTAGTCTATTCATTCTGAGGATTTGTGCCCCATGAGGGTATCTTCTTTGAAATAAGTTATGCGGGCGGTGAAGAGGTCTCTCTCACTTGTGAATTATGCATTCATCTCTCGGAACTCACACTTCAAAAGTACCACTGCCTATGTTGAATTTTGGTAATACTTTGCTTTATGTCGCAGATGATCTGATTCTTTATTCATGTCAGCCACCTCCCTTTCATCCTTTTTTTCCCTATCTAAAGTAGCATCGGTTATGGCCATCCCTACTCTGATTAGCTCATTCATCTTAGCATTGTTTGTGTCAAACATCATTTCCTTTGTGGTTATGAAAAGTGTGCTATTGAGCATGAGATTTCTTTTCTTGATTTTTCTTCTCATCGTAGCTTTCCTTTTCCTGTCATAAGCAATTGCCTGTATATCGACGACTTCATCTACTGGTTCAGGAATCTGTTGATCTCCCCAGAATAGAATATTGCCTAGGCTTCTTGTCATATAAATATGTTCCATGGTAGGTTATTTTAATTCCTGATGTCGATGATGGGCATGTGGCTCAAATTTTAAGTTGTGTACACTTAGTCTAAATTCCAGGTTTACCTAGAGAAAAATTCAATATGTTCAACAACTTCAGACCAAACTGAATGTGATCGATTATAAAACATAACAAAAAAAAAACCCATTGATCCCTATACAAATGTCTCTATTCATAAAAGACAATGTGGTACCCAAAAGAAAAAAATCACAAAAACGTTTAGGGTGTGTTGAGTGCTCAACAAGACTGTATAGTAGAGAAGGGGATGCTTGAGCCTGGGCCTAGAGGGTGAGTGACCGCAAGGACAAGGAGACTTTGATAATTGTTATAAACTATTGATTGGTATCATTCACACAATGGGTATGTCAAGGAAAACCAATGAGCCAAGATAACAAGACAACCATATGGATGCAAATCCACGAACTGCACAGATAAGTGTTGTGCTAGATTATGAAATTTTTCCTCCTGAATTTTGCACAATAGTAAGATGTTTTCGCATGAAATTGTGATTAATATGCTTGTTGTCCAAAATTATTGAAGGAAGGTGGCGAAGGCCAAGGGTATGCAAAGGACCTGACCAAGAAAGAAGATCAATATTTCTGAAGCAACTGAATGAAAAAGGCATGACAGGTGTTACTGAGAAAGAACACCGATGATTGTGTTCCTTTGAAGGGGGAGGGGATTGTAATACCCATGTTTCCCCGAGCTTGTAATTAATCATTATTTATTATTACCATGCTATGGCATGTGAACAATGTAAATGTATTATTGTTTAGATTTCGAAAAAATGACTGTGGGGATGAATCCTTGAAGTATTGGCCATGATATCACTAGAGGAAAGAGTGAGGAAACTGTAGAGAGGGTTCATTATGTCAAAATGACCCAATTATCTTTGTTGAAATAATGAGCCTCATCCTGATTCCAAGAAAAATCAATTTATGAGAAAGGACTGGTGGTTGAACAATCAACTACCCCAATGAATGGAAGCATGGAGGGTCTAGACAAGGAGACAAAAACCTCTCAGCCTGAAGTACCACAGAGTGCAATTTCCTGCAAGCCCATATTGACCCAATTTCCTTCTGACAGAAGGAATAAGACAAGTATAGAACCTTATTGGGGAGGAAAAAGGTGTGTAATAATACACACGAAAAGATGAGAAGGAGACCATGCCCACAGTGGGGCATGCAACCTGGATATGATAAGAGAAGAAAAACACCAAAGAAAGAGGAGAGTGGGTGAGGCTCTCCAGTTCAAAAGAATAACTGAAAGAATAAGTTGTTCTCACTACAGAGAGAAACAGAGGAGGAATTCAGTCTCTGAGGAAGATAATTGCTTAAAATAATACACGAGCATGTGTAATCAAAAGATCAGGGAACTTGTGGAAGAGTCATGAACTAAAGCATAGAAGACCTGAAGCCTAGACTGGAGCAAAAGAGGGTTGTGGGCTTGGTGCTAGCCGGAAAGAAACTGGTGTTAGAATCAAAGGGCGTCGATGGATAGTGTAGTTGTGAAGGGACTCTCTTGTATAGAGGAAGTCCAGTTGGGAAGGCATATGATAAACTCCATGGAGGCCTTGAGATCAATGGGGAAGAAGGGAGACTTATATTATTTCCAAACAAGTGGCATTTTGAAGACAAAGGAATTGCTTGTTCTTGGTTTAATAGACCAGAGATCCGTCCTTGACTTGAGAAGAAGGTCATGAGCTTGATGTTGAGGGAGTATCTGATAAACCTTGCAAAGTTTGTAATAGAGAGAGGATCCCTAAGAATTTTCAGAAGAATTGAGGAACACAAAGAAGTTTCCCTAGTGATACCATGGCTTAGGACGGGGGTGGCCAGAGTGCTAAGAGAAAATGCCTCTGAGCCTATAGTTGGGTGGAAAGGAAAACACCCATAGTCAGTTGGATGGTTGCAACTTGTAATAGATAAGTATTTTATATACCCTGTGTACTTGAAATGAAATGAATGATTGAATGCTTGTTTTCAACTATAAACTTTTGCTTTTGGGTGCTGGTAGGATGACAATTTTAGCGCATGCCTTGCACAGTTGAATAAAATTACCTTGTAATACTCTAGGACAAAGAAAGTAAACTCTTATATGTGATTTTTGTGTACATGAGGAATATAGGTATATAAACAAAGGTAAATGTGTAATCTAATGCAATTATGGTTTCAAGAGAAAGGAGAATTGACAACAATGGGCTCTTTAACTAGATTTGGGGACATAAGATTGTGGCCCTTGTGTTGGTTGGGAAAATCCTCAAGGGATTTATCAAGGACCAAATCCGCAGACATAGAGTCGAGATCGACTCTACGGGACTACCTCGGTCCTATTGATTTCCTTGAATTACCTTTCTTGTTGTGGAATTTGAGCTCTATAGACGAAGGACGCTTCCTTCAAACCAGTCGTCCAAGTGACCACGGGCTCATGCCCACGAACTTAACCAAATTTTGGCTAAGAGTTAGGAGTGTAGGCTCTGGATCTTGACAAAGTTCCATACTTCAAGACCTTGTAACCCTCCGCTACACTAAAAAAGGATCTAAGTCATTCGGGACTCCAAAAGTCTAGAGCTCCGAGGTGAATGAACATTGCAGTGTACTAAATGTGTCGAAGACGACCTGTTGAATTGGTAGCTTGATGGTGGACCAAAATTTGGTGGTCATTTACCTGTTATCATGGGATTCATCCCCTTGTTAAACCCTGATCCACTTCTCGGTCGCGAAGTAACGTGAGTCATAGATCTGAGGTTATTCATGATCTCCCCTAACCATTGGATCTACGTCATGGTCATTCGATGTTGACCTACTCTGGGAGAGAAAAGGTGATAAACAACCAGAAACTCCGAACACTGAACTCGCGAGTTAACATGAGCCGTTGATCTGGCGAATCCATTGGGAACCTCTCCTGACCGTCTGATCAACTAGTGAAAGGATAGCATAAAGCACTCTGACGAAGTCCTACTCCAGAAGGTTCAACATGTTGGTGAATAAGAATATCGTCGAAGGTCGGAGTGATGTGGCATGTTGATGTCACCTAGGGTGATGTGGAACCATAGTAGGTGTGCCATGTGTCACCCTGATTCGTGACTTTCACAGACCTTATGTGTCAAATGGACCTTGACATGTGTCACCAGTTTATTGGGTCACGTGTCACCCTTGTATTTTTCCAAATCTATTCCTCCTTGATCATGGAAACTTGATCTAATGGTTGATGGGAGTTTGAAACTTTGGGACTCCAGAGTGTTTTGAGTGATGGAATGCTTGGGATAAAATGGATGATGGAGTCCCTATTCCTGTATTTAATGCACATTCACATGTAAGTGAGAATTCTCTGAGAGTCCAAAGCTTCGGGACTCCAGATGTTTGGGGTGATATAACGAACAAGTTAAAAGGTCTGAAGGCCCAAACCTACCTTCCTGTACTCCAATGTTATAATAAACATTAAACATAATTAATTATATTGTGGGGTAATGTAATTACTTGTATTTTTGTAAAGGCATAATATAGGTGGGACCCTCTCCACATGTTCGACATTCAGGAGTTTTGGGGGTATTTTCATAACAAAACGATGAGGAACCTTGCCGAAGTCTAGAGACTTAGGATTTTATCAAACTTAATAATCATAAGTGCTCCTTTGATATATTTAATTAAATTTATAGGCCAATAAGAGCTAGGAAAGCGTCGACCTCTGGTTGAGCAAGTATCTGTATGCTATGATGAGGTGGAATTCCAGGTGATAGGGAACCATGTGGGTGTCGCATGGCGATGAAATACACTATTCGGTAAAGGCCTAAAGAAATTTGAAGGACCATAACTTGTGTTCCAAAACTTGGATCTAGAAAAATTTATAGTCGTTGGAAAACCCTCGTTGAATCAAAAGAGATGTAATCCTGCTTTTAGGGATTCAAGATGATTGAGAAAAGTGAAATTTTTATGCCCCATACTTTAAAAGCATACCTAAGGGGTTTGGTGTGTTACATGCGACTAAACTAAAGTGTGAGTTGGGGGGTCGGACAACTCCCTAGGAAAAAAAAATTCCTCTTCGGACAATTTTGCACAAAATCGACAAATGGACATACGATCTTAGGGGTTTCAAACCTTTTGAACTCAATCAGAGGGTCATATTTGACTCAAAATGATTCGAAATGGTGGCTCCCTACTGGATCTAACAATGAACCTCCAACTTCAAACCCTTGTAGATTTGGCCTTCAGTATCCAACTCAAACGAAACGAAAGGAAAATCTGGATATCTCAACTGCTTTGGACTCAATGGGGAGATCAAAACCTCTCTATTGTTTTACCAAAAACATCCATTTGAGACTAGTTTTAGGACTAGTAAGAAAACCTGACTTCCACATCCTGTAACTCCAAAATTATAGTGACCTAGAATATGAAATTTTGACACGACGTACTTCACTTTGTCTTGTTTGCATCCTAACACTTTGATCCTTGAAAATTTCCCCAAAAAAATAGATTGAAAATGGTAAGATGGATTGTTTGAAGGAGCCAAACCCAAGGATCATCCTCTTTGATACTAAATGTTCGTACCAAATACTAAAGATTGCATAATAAACCAAAGTACACATAATGTACACAAGATGTGAATGTGGGGCACAACTCCAAAAAATGATAATAGAGATGAGTTGCATAATAACTCGTCAAATAGGGGAACCTTTTCCAACTACTTCAATGCATTCATATATCCAAATCACATGTTCCTCTTCATAATGACTATATTAACCTTTATATGTACATATTCTCACTCATTGCATATATGGGCTCTTTATTAGGTTGACCCCATTACATTTACAATTACCCCATTACATATACATTTAACCCCATATATGTCATCCTTGGGATCATATTAAACATGATGATGATGTTTTACACACAAATATGCTTATTGAACAACTAATCATCTACAACCTACGATGTTCAAGATTCATACAAATGAATAAACTGCTATCCATAAGAGATTGTGTCTCCCCAATTTAAAAATACAATGGCAAATAATTCAATATTATCTTGCTTGGATGGAAGGTACACAATTACCCCATTTTTTATATAAAACTTACCATCTTGTGTGATTCACCTAGTTTTGAAGTTATGTCTATCAAGGGGTCACTTAGTAAAAAACATTTAAAATAGGTGTTTTCATGAACTTATAAAATTGCTCCTAATTTTAGAGTGTATCACGTCCTCTTATTTCTTGTCCCCTAGTTGTAAATCCATTCATAAACAGTCTTTTATGGAAATTTCATCAATTTATAAAAAAACGTTATATGATTGGTTAAAATTATATGATCCCACATAATTTTAAAATCCCCAACCCCTATTTATTAATAGTTATACCAAAGTATATATTGTTAAAAGTAAATATCATGTGTATGACTTAGATACTTACTAGAATTCTAGTGTGACTCCTATGATGTCAATTATTTTGTAAATTGGCTTTACTAGTCCTTTTTTGTAGTAGGATCTAATTTAGTTTCATTCCACTAACAATTTACATATTTTAAAGGTTTAAAGATAGCTTCATCATGTTGATCACTTCATCACACGAACGTCTCTAGCATATACTCGGTTGCAAGGATAACAACAACATGGGAAATAGGGAATACCAATTTATAAAATGTATAACATTCCACCAATTTGTTAGCATTTTTTAGTTGTAGCTTTGTTTTCATTTTGTATAGATGTGTATATTTTCAATTTGGTTTTCTTCCTCGAAGCACAATGACATGACAATCCCTTTTGCATATGCACAATCTTTAATATATTTATCTGTGGAAGTTGGCTCATTGATAACCATCAATATTTTATTTTATAATTTTTTTGTTAAATTGTTATGGATTTTTTTGTTTTATAATCAAGTTATTTATTTACAAGTTGATTTTCTCTTTATATCCCTAGAAGATCCATGTCTATTGCCAAAATTATGAAAGTTTTATTTTTTCTCTCTCCTTGGAAGAGCTATTATCTATTCCCAAAATTATGAAATGTTGATAAGCTCCTTATCTCCTTGAAAAATCCATTAATCCATTATCTATGACCTTAAAGTTATGAAGTAATATAATATATGATGGAAATCATTTATTATGTATTGCTTAAAGTTTATGGTTTTTAAAAAAAATGTGAATGTTGATAATTTATGATGATAATAAATAACAATTTAATTTTAAAGTTTCAATTTAACCAATGGTTAAATCGATATATTAATATGACCAACAATAAGCATGAAATATCTCATATTAATAAATATATTATTAATCGTCGAGTCTGCATATTTATAATACATTATTAACCTTTGGAGATATATATATAGAAAATGAAATTACAAATTATAATAAAAAATTTCAATAAAAAATTGCAACTTATATCATGGTTTAATATGTTAAATGTTAATTGATTTATCTAGTATAATAATATATAATTAATTAATAAATTGAGACAAGTTATTATTATGATGTTTCTTATTATTATATTTTAGTAATATGGAAATCGTCACTCATATTAATAATATTTTTATATTAATAAATTATTTGTTTAATTTTTAAAGTTTTTAAAATTTTGGGTTCTTAATTTATTTTTGAAAATTAATAATATTCTAATTATAGTAGAAACAGTTCCAGTCAATTTGTTTATGGAGTTAGAAATATATAGTGAGTATGCATTATCGGTGATCAATATGACTACTTGGATATTATTTAAACGAAGAGACGTGACAAAATGATCATAACAAACATACTTATAAATGATTAGATGCAATTAGCTTAGTCCATAAAATTATTTCTTCGAACCATTCACTAAGAAATTTATCTCTTCCAATTCTTTGGGGGATMTTCTATGGAATATCTAGCTGATAATTACAAKTCGTGCTTCAATAGTTCAATGAAATAGAATATCAGTTAGAGCTACGAGGTTGCCTATTTTAATCTCTAACTGTTGATAAATGCATTGTTTGTACAACCATTTTTTCTCCTCTGCACTTGGTCGGAGGAGTGGAGAATAAAAAGCTGGTAATTTATATATTTACGTCGAAGGAGTTATTTTTAGGGACGATTCTTCTGAGCCCTTCGTCGTCTGTCTAGGGCTAATCAAAACCTACCATCTGTTTGTCGGAAATTGACAAATCTCCTCCCTTCAGGCGTCTTTCTCCCTCTCTCCCTCACTGACTCCAAACAGAAATTGTTCACCATGTGTCTTTATGCCTCACTGACTCCAAACAAAAATTGTTCAGCAGGTGATGACTTTAAGGTTTCTTTTGGCCGATAGCTTGGACTTGGCACCGACACACTACTACATGGGTTTCTCAAGACTGTTCTCAGGCATATCACTTTCTCGGATGAAGCATGACCGACCTCGCACACTTACTTTACACCACAATTGGGGTTTCCATTATTGAAGGGGCTCGTCGGGCATGCCAGCATTGGATTCTATCAACATTTTTTTTTAATGTAAAACTAGTTTTTCGTTCCGGGCGAAGGGAATTCTTTTTCTCAACTTCACAATTTTTCGTTCCGGGCGAAGGGAATTCTTTTTCTCAACTTCACAATTTTTTGTTTCGGGCAAAGGGAATTATTCTTCTTAGCTTCACATTTGATTCATGATGAAAGGTCTAGGAGCTTTAATGGTCGTTGTTGCAGGAATTATGTCCGCTGCATTTTTTTTTTCTGCCGGATCACTTCACAAAGAGTGAGTTTTTCACTTTGTTAGGGTTTGTGGGTCAGAATAATTTATACTTATATGAAATGGGTATTTTATGCAACAACCCAAAATGAAGTAATAGGGGTAGCTTTTCTCCCCTGCTTGTTGATCTCTAAATGAACGGGTCTTCATTTTTCTTGTAGTTTACAAATTTTTTCCTATAGTTGTTGTGCATTTTTCATTTGATTATACTTCCAAACATGTTAATTTCTTCTTTTAAATACTTTTTCATAAAACAAAATGAAAGATCTTAACAGTTCTGAGCGAGCTCAAGAGGCATGACATATGTCTTATTGCAGTAAATTGTGAATGAGGATGCAAAGAGAATGTCCATATTTTTTCTTTCAAATTTATAACATCAAATGGGTTTGGAGATAAAAACAATTATAGTCAAGTGTTTATTGATATATTCTTCGATGATGAAAAGTATCTCCATGTTCTTAAAATTTTACTCTTTGTTTGATTTACAAATTTGAGTGTCGATTGAAATCATATACTTTTAAATTAGGAAGGATTTTTTCAATTATTTATATGATTTATATAGTTGATTTTGATATAATGATATTTATTATTCTAAATGATTTATGATAAAATCTATGATTTTTTAGTTCTAATATGAATATAAATAAAAAGACCTTTTATAATATCTTTTTTTTCATGATATTTGAGGAGACATTATGGCAAGGTGTTATGAAGACATAAGTAAATAAATGGAATAATAAGGTGGTTAAGGTTAAATAATTCAACATAAAAAATTTAATAGAATTATAGGTAATATTTTTCAATATTTTCTATCATTTGAATGATATAATGATAAATTGTTTTGGAAACATAAATAGGTAGTTATGGTTTAATGGTTGAATATAATTTTTTAACCTAAATTCTTTAATAAAATTTAAAAGTTTTCTATTAAAATTTTAAAAATTCATAATTTATTTATTAAAATTGTTTCTCAATGTCCAACTAACTTAAAGTTTTCCTTTGGACATATTTTAATTTTTTTTTAAAGGAACTGTGCTTTGATATTTAAGTTGTATGTATGTTTTGGACATTTTAATTTGTATAGAGGGATAGCTAGGAGTGTCTTATTTATTATATAAGAAAGGAACAACATCTACCTATGAAAGCAAACATCAAATGTGTCTTTGAGAATCATTTTTCTAGCATTTTGAGCCTCCATTTCTCTCTTATCTATTAGATGTACGAAATCTGAGATACCTTGAATTTGTCCCTCCTCATTCCATGTGCTTTGTCCATGGAAAACAAGTACTACTCTCTTTGGTGCTTCTTCTCCGCTTTGTCTTCTTATTTTGTCTCAAAGTCCACATTCAAAACCTTATATGTTCCCCTAAATTCAAATATGTTTCTTCTTATTAGATAAAACCCTGAAAGATAAACTCCATTGGACTCCTTTCCATGAAAATGAGTTAAGGAAAATCCCCTTTTTCTATTGAAGACCCTCACTCCATCTTCATGTTCTACAGTGTTGTGAGTATTAAACAACTAGCATGGCAACAATAATTATTCAAATGGAATCGAGAGTCGTCTAACAATGCATTGTGTATGTCTCCCACGAACACCATATTTAGTGGAATTCAATAGAATTGAGAGTGTCCTAGCTTGTCATTCGCTCTCTCATACTTGTGGTGGAACACTCTCACTCGCTTACAAAAATAGAGTCAATCCCATGTCCATTGTACAAGGCTATGTTGTGGTCCGGTAAAATAGCTACTGAAGGTATGACATGCCATCACAGAGAAAATATAGTACAATAGGATTTGATAATTCCCACAAGTTGAGGACACAATGATATAGATGACAACTGTGTATGAGGTTGTATACCCTCTTCTCTAGCATAAAAACTAAATTATCAACTTAGAAAACTACACATGTCAAATCTTCAAGTGCTTCTACATTGTAGTAAATCTTAAATATCATTTCCTACACTTGCCTTACGTGATCCTCCTTTTATTCTCATTAATATCCCATATTCCATGGATCATTTTTTCTTGAAGAACATATTGACTTCTTTATTTGTATCTAGATCATACATACAAGCTATCATATCCAGTTTTGACAAGCTCATACTTGATTTTCTCATTTGTTTTATGCTCTTAGACTTTAAATAAAAATTTGCAATTTCAAAATCAAATTGTGTAGTGGAACATGGATGAGAGTAGACACCAACATGTGTTTCTTTAATGTTGAAAATTCTGCAGATAATTCTCAAACATTCATAAAATATCAAACTTCTTGCAATTAAACTTGCCATTCTCTATTGTGATATATTGCCTTTTATTTTGTCTTTAAATTCTTATCCATATGATTTACATTCTTATCCAATTTATGATTGTGAAAGAGACTTATTTGGTATTAGTTACCTGAAATTATGTCTATTTTGCATGTAATTGAATTTATTGATCTTGCACTTTCTCGCACATTTCTCTTATATTAACCGTATATTAATCGACTATTGCCTCTTCAACAAAGATGACTATCTTCTATATAGCTTATTTGTGTTTAGCAAGTAATTGATTCCATTGTTCTTCTCTTCTTTTTGTACACTTTTCTACCTTGTATATTTTTCAGCATTTCATTTCCCCTACTTTAGGGGTATGCTAGTTTATTGTTGCATTTTAGTCAGTTTAGAGATCTAAGAACGCTTCAACATCTATCAGGAAGAAAAAGGATTAACATCACACACTTATATTTTTTTTAAATATCAGTGTCCTATGATTTGTAAGTGCATGTGAGCCATGATCCGAAAAACATCCCTTCAAAAAAGAAAAAGAAAATATATGCTTCAAAATCCCATATCTATACGCAAATTCCAACATTCTCAAACGTATTTAGTGGTTGACCATACATGATTCAATTTCCATCCTGGATATTTCTTGAGATAGTGAAATAAGATCATGTTGCATTCTTAACCCTAAAATACCAATCCAACTTGACTACTCATCTGCAACGATAAATCCTTTGCTGAAAGAGAAACTCCATTAGAAAAACAATGAGCGTCGAGCAACACCATCATCTTGCTATGGGATCTCTCCGTCAAATCTGCACCATTCTGTTGGATTTGTCTATCAGATCTTTGCCAGGTGGTGGCACGTTTTTGTGGCCATTGGATAAAGCAGTTAGATCTGTGCTAGGTGGCGTGTTCACGGGTGTCGAATCAAGCCATCAAATCTCTGCCAGGTGATGCATTTCTGACCATCCGATCTGCCTCTCAGACGTATGCCATGTGGCTCTTTTAACACCATCGGATGTGGAGCCACGTGGAAAGCCTCCAACGCTCAGATCTGACTGTTGGATGTGTGCCACATGGTAGGCCTCCAACTCTCAAATATGGTTGTTGGATGTGTGCCACGTGGCAGGCCTCTAGTCCTCAGATCTAGCTATCTAATGTGCACCATGTGGAAGGCCTCAGACTCTCATATATGGTCCTTATATGTGTGCCACGTGGTATACCTCCAATGCTGGGATCTGGCCATCGGATATTTGCCACATGGAAATCCTACATCCCTCTGATATGGTCATGGGATGTGTGCCATGTGGAAGGCCAACATTGCTTGGATCTGGCCATTGGACATCTGCCACGTGGAAAACCTCTGCCCTCAGATATGGTCATGGGATGTGCGACATGTGGCAGGCCTGCAGCTCTCAGATCTAGTCGTTAGATGTTTGCAACATGGCACACCTCCAACCCTCAGATCTAGTCATTGTATGTGAGTTATGTGGCAAGCCTCCAAACCTCAGATATGGTCGTCAGATGTGCACCACGTGGCAGGACTCCAACGCTCAGATCTAGTCATCGAATTTGCACCACATGGTAGACCTCCTACCCTTGGATCTGTCCATTTATTATGTGTCATGTGGCAGGCCTCCAACCCTCAGATATGGTCCTTGGATGTGCACCATGTGGCATGCATGCATCGATCGAATCTAGTCGTCGGATGTGTGCCACGTGGCAGGACTCCAACTCTCTGATCTGGTAGTCAGATGTGTGCCATGTGGCAATCGTTGAGTCCTCGGATCTGGCCATCTAATGTGCACCATGTGGCAAGCCTCCAAATCTCATATCTGGTCCTTAGATGTGCGCCACGTGGCACACATCTTGTATACTAATTTTTTTGTGGATAGTATGTACTTTTTACATACATCTATGTACTATGTAATTACATGGAAGCGGTCTAGAACTAAAAGAGAGGGGAAACAAGACCTTTGGAAGATAGTATGTACTTTCTACAGTCTAACCACAACGGAAGGAATCATGGCCATGAACCATAATTTTGTATCAGCGCTGCTAAAATTTTGATGTTTGCAATTGCGCAATTGTTATATAATATAAAGTTTCAGTTACTTTTAAAAAAAATATTCACAAATATTTTGGTGCTTGCAGATTGTGTAGTGCTTTATAAACTAATTTTTTAATGTTTCAAAATTGTTCCCCATGTAAGATTACTACACTCTTTGGTTTTGTCTTTCATTTAACTTTTAACATAGGGAGAGTCATAATAACATGAGAAAGAAATTAGAACAATGAACATTGACCATTATAAATTTGTTACTTGTGATGAAGTGCATAAGCCATAACTTATTTTATTGTTCAACATTTTTGCTAATGTGAATGATCTATAAATTGTTGTGGATATTCCACTAGAATGGTTCGTCACAACAGATCTGATAAATACAACTAAAATCTACACTATGAAGGTTGAATTCCTTCAGATTCTAGAATATTTAGTTACTAATTTGTTGCTTAAGCATGAAATAGATAAAATGTGGAAAATAGAGAACAATAAAGTAAAATCACATACGATCCACAAGATAACACAAAATATTTTCTTTGGGAAACCATTATGGGAGAAAACCCAGCGAGAAGGTGAGGTTTCTCTGCTCTCTTTTCTCTGGTATCGAAATAATGCAAGTACAAAGGAGAATGTAATACCCTGGTTTTGAGTCCCCATATTAAATAATGTATTTTGTCTATTTGATGAAAGGTCGGAGTGCCCATACAATTAAAGAGGCCAACGTGTCTAGGAAATGTAATGTTTTGATCATTATTAATAATAAAATACATCGTTGGATGCTAGACGGACAAGGACAAGAGTTATAGGGGGCTATGATTCCACGAGAGAGGGGGCTTAAGGGGCTAAGTCATATTATCATATATTTTTTACCCATAATTGTTTTAATGGAGAGAAGTGGCTACATGAGCTTCGTGGGGAAGACCATGTGGTTCTTTATTTGCAAGTAAACATATAAACCCATCTTGTGGGATTTTGGGGGGTTCTTCTTCACTCACTTTGTTCCTTTATTTTTCATTATTCACACTCCTCATTTTGTTAACTACTCCATACACAGTTTCACACTTTCATTCATTGTTGTTAATTCATTCTTGGTCTTGGTTGGGAAAGGGAAAACGAATTGTTGGGAGATAAACCATTGTTTGATGGTTGTAGTAATGGCTGGTGTATTCCAACCATGAATTTGTGCTTGCATGCTTGAGATTCATTGGAATGTGCTAAATTTTATTCACAGTTGTGAGTCTTGAGAGTCCCGGCATGGATATTCTTGACCAGGTGCATTGTACTTGGAAGGAGGTGGAAAACACGAGGAATTTGCGTGCCAGAGAGAATGGGGTCGATTCTCTTTGGTTTTGTAGGCTGGAGAGAAGACAGTTGGTGTAATTTGGGTGTTGTGTGTTGAGAAACCTGTGAGAGCTTAAGTATTGATTGGTTTGGGAAGTTGAGTGACACCCTAGAACCATCCTCATTGGATTAAGTATCCTTGGCTCGGGGGTTACATTGTTGTTCATAATTGGAACAACAATGTCTATAATTAGGTGGAATGTCCTTGGCCTGTAGTGAGTTGGTGAATGTTTTGATTAAGATAAACTATCTCTGTCATGTATTTCTATGTACTACATTTATTTTTTTGTAAATTAGTAGTTAATTATTGTCTAAGTTTGTATGTTATAATATGCATGCTTGTTGGTTGTTGTTATTACATGGCATTATATTAATTTATTTTATGTTAAGCATGAATATTGTTGATCATTGCATGTTATTTTATCATGCTTCTTCCATGCTTCTTTATTAATTAATTGTTATAAATTGATTAATTAGTTTAGAGTGAGTTTTGGAGGTATACGGCTGTGGGTGGTTGGACCATTCTGAAATCTCTTTGGAGTTACTTGAGACCTATGGCCTTTTACGCTACTACAGAGCAACCCCATTTGTTATTCTCTCTAATTTCTCACTCCCGGTTGTTCTACTTGCTATGGAACCTGACACGACAACATAGAGATGGAACCACTTCTCCTCCCTAGTGGCCCGATGGCCCCAACATGGCTTGATAGCCATCTAGGGGTAGGTTTTACTTCCCTCAACCCTCAATAGTGGTAGGGTTTTGAAATTAATCACATATCTAGTACCATATGAATGAGTAATGGGGGATGATATATCCTCTCATACCACCATGGTGGTAAACAAGATAGGTCAACTTGTGGAAGGCATAACTTTTTTCATACGAACTCCAATTGACACACAGATTGGACCGTTGGAAAGGTCTCACTTAGTGTAGAACATAGCCATTCAAGGGGGTGGGAATAGGTTGCAACTCTCCTTCCCAAAAAATTGTTTAATGAATCAAAATGGCTCATGAAGGTTCTAAACCCTAATTTTCCAAACATGGACCTGCCACTAAAATGACCACCAAGTTGACATGATTTTTCAACTCTAAAAGAATCAAGATATATGCCAAATGATATAATGATCCAATCCAAGTCATACCTACCCATTTAGGAGCTTTTGGTCCCCAAAATATTTGGTTGAATGAGGTGTATTTCCTCTACCTTCTCCATGGAGTAGCACTTTGCTTTGCCTAGAATTTGTCCTTTCAAACCAACCTTCCAAAGGTCATGTTTCCCATATCTTGTAGTTCTAGAATGAGGATTACGAAAAATTGTGTCCTCTACTAGCTCTTCTTGAGCATCACGGTGCTTCAGAGTACTCCTATGGAAATGAGACTTACCACTTCTCTGTCAACCTTGGAGACCCTCATGGGTTGAGATTCCATTCCACTCAGGAGTAAATGTGCATGTATGGGGTAAACTGAGTCTATAGGAATTATCTACCACATTTTCCAATATCACAAAAGGACAATACTACAAAGCCTTGATCTTCTTACCAAAACCTTGTAGCCTTTCCTTATTCAATTGTATCCATAATATGTCTCCACTCTAAATTTTTCTCTTTATTACTCAACGAGGTCGTAATGTATTTTTCTTGTGACTTCTTCAGAATCTCATGTACTTGAAAATGGATCTGCTTTATCTTTTCAACAATTTTTTTCTTTAAATGCATCTCTTGTGAGGTCCTCCTCACTCCTCCTTATTGTCCACATACAACGTCTAAGGGTGAAGTTGGAAAATATCCAAAGCAACTTTCAAATATAATGATCCAATCCATATCAACAACAAAATTATCATATATATTTTTTTCTTTCTACACCAATTTAACATAAAAATGAAACCATGATAACATGGAATGAAGTCTTCAACTAAAGATATGTGATTTAGACTTCTAGTAAGCATGCAATTGAAACATAATCACAAAATGTGGACCCACAAAAAGGAATTCATATTAACATGGAATAAAATCTTTAGCAAGGGACATGGCACCTTGATTTGTTGTAAAGTTTCAATTAAGGAGGCATCATAAAGAAAAAGAACACAAATCACACATGCACTTCTAAATAATGTTAGTTATAGAGTGAGGTAGAATTTTCAAAGCACACATTAATTATTAAAGGGACCCACAAAGCACACATGGACCTCTACTTAAAATAAATACTAGAGAAAGGAAGGATCCAAAGTACACAAAGAAGGGGACATTGAAAATGCACATGCACTTATAAGATATCTATGTACTCATGAAAGGATGATTCACATAGCACACAATAAAGGGGGCACACAAAGCACAAGGATTGATAAAAGGAATAAAGAATGGAACCCACACAATACAAGTATTCACAAAATGAATGAAGGGGACCCTACAAAGGTGCACATGCCCCTAGAATGAGAGGGAGGATCATCAAAGAACACAAACACCTCTACATATTGTTAGCACCAAAGTGGGATAAAATCTACAAAGAACATAAAGAATGGGACCTGCACAGCTCAAGGATCGACAAAAAAAGTAATATTACTCTATTTAATGTAAACAATGATAGTGGCCAAACAACTTAGGGGTTTGACTCATAGAGAAAATGGGTAAAGATCCTAAGAATATTGACCTTTCTACACTCGGGTCCAAGGAAATGACAAAGAAGGATAAGAGCCTATGATATGGAAAGATAGTTGCCACTTAATTTTTTTAAAAGCTTCTGAAAGGGGAGGGTTGAAAGAGAAGGAAAAGAGTCAACAATTTATGAGTTTATCTGACAGGTGATTTAATGTGGCATTCCTAATAATGCTGATTGAAGAGTGTGAGAGGTTATTTCCATTTTTGGTAAGGAAAAGGTTGGAAATTGATGTAGGAGCATACAACACCTTTGCTAAGGCATTGGGATAAGAACATGCAAAAAATAGCTAATGTGTAGGCAAACAAAATAGAAAGGTAACAAGGTAGAGCATGAGTAGCATAAAGGTTTAGGAACACATGAGTGTGTTTGGATAGAAGGCATATGTGAACATTAGCATGAAAAATATGTGCACGCAAAATGGTTGGTTTGTTGCAAAGGAAGGTTATCTCACAAAGAATTGAGGATGCATGTTATAATGAATTAGCCACAAAGGCCATTATGTTGCATAGAGTTGCACACATTAGGATAAAGTTGTTATTGGATAAATCCGTAAGTCACGGACACAAACCGATCTCCCTAGATCCACCAGATTAGAACAAACAAGGCAGATATGACTCTTTCCCTAATTTTTAGCTGACAGATTTAATGGGAGGCAAGAACAAAAGGAACATGGCAGTGTACAGCTTAGCTCCAAATTTCTACTAGATGCAGTTCAGAGACCAAAACAATACAAACCAAATGAAGCGAAGAAAGCACAATCTATCCAACAATCAATCTATGTATATGATCATAAGGAGTTATACAATGAGAGCACAACTAAAGCTTTATAGGAAGGAATAATATTACTGTATCATATGAAATGTGAAGAGAGATTACAACCATGGCCTTGATGTGCATTAAGGTCCTTCCAACCTATCCTTTGATTCCCACACACTTCTTGCTATAAGGATTTTGAGACCATGGATTCGATAGCTACTCACAATCTATCTTGACAAAGCAAATCAAAGCCACTCCAACCAGGCGATAATTCCAAGCCAATCAGAACAAGCTCATGAACCAACAAAGGCTAACCCAAGCTCAAGCTAACTTTCTCCATGATAACTCCTCTCCTTTTATAAGTTGAAGAGGATGGGGTGAGGAGGTTAGGATGATCCACTAAATCATGAAGTGAGTAAGATCAAACCATTCGGATGCCACCTCACCATAGAAGTTTCTTCCTTCTAGAAGATTCGGCAGCTCATTTCCCACCCTAGCTATAGGGAAACCTGCGAGGTGTTAGCACCCTAGCTATAGTGAAACCTACTAGAATTAGTCATTCTCGCACCCTCTGATATAGAAACTGTGAACTTCCCTTTTATGGGGTTTTTGCATGAGGAAAAAAACAACTTCTTTTCTCGGGAAAAGAAGTTGCATTCTCCTTCTCTTTAGGGCTTCGAGACCCATGACCCCTCTGAAGAAACATATAGGTTTACATCATTAACGATCATAGGGATGATGAAAATAATGTAACAGGAGAACCCAAAGTATGAAGTTAGAGCAGTGATGGCTGAAATACTTTGTCGAGTGTAATGTAGGGAACAAGGAGCGATCCCGATTGAGCTTCTATTAAACAAAGGAAATCTCTGATTTACAATAATATATGCATCCAACGGTGGGCATTTATGCACGAGGCTAATGACTCAAAGAATAAATGCCGACATCAAAATATCCATGTCAAGTAAGGCAGGTCACGGCCACGAGAGCAGCCTACTGTGGATCCATGCCACATTATGACTCAAATGCGAACACCAGCCACCAAAAATGCGTGGATCTATGTGTGTTAAAGACTCAAATTTAGACATAGCCACCCGGACATACAATGTGGATCTATACAGCGATTACGAATATACTCCAAGCATAGCACAGATCGTGAAGATATCCGAGTCTTCATCGCCCACTCATAGTACGAATCTAACCATGTGAATACATGTGTAGTCCGAACATGGTGATCATTAAATCTATCAATGTCAATGAATCCCAAAGGTACACTAATTTAATCAACAGATATGGCGAATCAATGAGATGGTAGAACCTTTCAGGTCCTCAATCCGAGGGTCAATTACTTGAAAACCCATTTAATGGCGAGAGCACGCCATTTGGGGCATACAAGTTCAAGGTACCCAGTGGTTTCTAAGTCTAATTCACGGATAATGAGTTGAAGTTGATGGAAAAAGACTCATCACCCGGAGGCCCTTAATGTATCCCACATCAATGACCGCAACGGGTAACAAGATTTGATGTAGATTAGAGTAACAAATGATTAAGGTGGCTCGGGGATGGCCCAGAAGCATATTAGAAGGATTAAAGTACGAAATGGCCAGCCCTTAATAGAAGGATTTTTGAGGTTGGACATCTTTTTGAACATATTGGCGACACAAAAACTGTCTTGGAAATACTAACTCAACAACAAGTATCCGCAGAGACCAATTTGTAATCTTATAGGAGTATGATCGAGAGACAAGTGGATTTTTCCAACCTAGACATAAAGAAATTGAAAGGGTGTCATGTTCAAAGTGAGGCTCTTTCATGGAATATAGGTTTAGACACAGTTCTTTCCAAATTCCCCCCCCAACCATTTCTGGCGAGTACCACTTTATTTTTACACAAGCTTGTGGGGGATAACATATGCTTGTTGATTTAAGCTCATCCTTGGATGGAGTCCCTGGAGTATGTTTAGCGAACCCTAGGAAGTAGTGGTTAGGTCCCATTGTCAAGTTCTTTCGATGTTTGTTAATGAGTCCAAAGAAAGCTCGGGAGTTTTTTTCATGTTTAGAGAGTAGAAAAACACTTAAAGAAAACTTCAGTCCCATATGGGCCTTTCAATGTTGTTTATGAGTCTCAAAGAAAACTCAAAGGGTTTTTCATGATTATAGAGTGAAAAACACTCAAAGAGAACCTCTCTAGGTTCCTTTTTAAGTAAAATAGTCATTAAGGACGAAAAGAGATAAATTATACGGACTTACTTCAAATACTTTGCTCGGCATTAGAAATATGCAAAGATTAAGCTCGTGATCTTTTCATGTTTAGAGTACGAAAGAGCTTAAAGAGAACTCTAGGGGTTCTTTTTTAGTATAACCTTGTTGAGCCCAAAGAAGTGATAAAAGTATGCTCAATCGCGTTCTTATGTATTTACAAGTGCAATAACGGACAAAGATACATTTCGGGATTGTTTTTCATTTTACAAGCTTTAAAGAAACAAAGAAACAAAACTAGCTTGCAGGATGGAATTTTAATTTTACACAAGCTTAAAAACTAAACAAAACTATGCTTGGACTGGTTTCATTTTTACACAGAAAAGCTTGGGTGAGGAAACTATGCTTGAGGTAAGTGGTTTCATTTTACAAGCTTGAACCATAGAAAACTATGCTTGGGGTAAGTGGTTTCATTTTTTACACAAGCTTAAAAACTAAACTAAGCTATGAGCAGGACCTAGTTTCATTTTTACACAAGCTTTAACTTGAGGAAACTATACTTGGGGTAAGTGGTTTCATTTTTACACGAGCTTAAAAACTAAACAAAACTATGCTTGGACCTAGTTTCATTTTCACATAGCTTGACCATAGAAAACTATGCTTGAGGTAGGTGGTTTCATTTTTTTACACAAGCTTGAACCAAGAAAACTATGCTTACAACTTCCCCAGCATGGTTGGTACTTAGCCCCTGACTTAAGAAGCTAGTGGCTCTACTTTAGCATGAAATCCAGAGGCTGAGAGCATTGACCCCCCCAGAAGCACCCTTTCGTGTCCAACGACAAAGTGGGAGGCTTCAGAGGCTCAGAACAAAATCAAGAATGATCATCTCTTGGAGATGACACCATGTCAAGGAAAAATAGGTCATGGCTTCCAAGAGGTCTTCCAGCTGGAAGGAAGAAACACACTCTAGAAGGATACCATGTCGAGGGTCGCGACAGGAGTAAATATATCGGGCTCTAACAACCCTATCAAAGAGAGATCACCATGTCAACTCTTTGGATCCCTAATTCATGAAGTTGGAAACCATGAAACGACAATACCACATAATTGACACAGCAAAGGCGTCTGTGTTACAGGAACCATTTAGGGGAGGCAATCGAGGTAGGAGTCCAGTAAGATGAAAGTTGATCAAGGTCTAGCAGATCCCGCCATTGGGAAAGATATCGCACGAAAAGAGTAGACACAATAACTTTCCTGGCATAGTATAATCTCTTCGAAGGAGTAAAAAGAAATCCAAGGGCTCTTGGACTACCATGATGTCAATAAAGGCAGTTTTCCCTCACAAAGTTCACAGGCCCGAGGAAGGGTCCCTAAAAGGTTGACTAGTTCTTCTGTAAAAAGCTAATAGATTTTTATTGTATAGTGAGGATAACCCAAGGCTTTTCAAGCAATAGAGGACAAAATACTAGGATGAACTTTCATCTATGGTATCGAGAACGTCCAACCACAAACACACCTTGTAATCTAGAAAGGAGAAGTGAGAGGGAGGCGAGGTCCAGGTTAACACCTCCAATCAAGCGGATGGCCTCGCTGACTTGGAGGGTTCCACGGAGAAGGATGAATACCCCCTGACATGGCAGATTCTATATCAACAAACATGGGCAATACTCGGGTTTACTCGAGCGGGGAAGTAGGATCGTCGATGGAAGATCAAATGCGACCACTTAGGTTCATTCTCAAAGGAGAATGGGAGATTACGACAGTGTATGGATACAAACCACATGGGTGTTGACACTCTCTAGCGAGAGAGTGGGATCATTAGAGGATGGGATGGTCGGCCCTTTAGGTTCCTCTTTGAGGGGAAGTGGGGATTAATGAGATAGTGTCGGATACGACCACTTTGTCAAACTGGTTCAACTAAGGGCCCCGTGACCCAGTTAGCGACATGATCAACAGTTGACGGTGGAAGGGACGGGTGATCCATTCCATCAGCTTCTGAGGTGGGTTGAGAGAAATCTTGCGATAAACAGCTGGAAGTTGAGGTGAAAGCAGTCATGTCTTCTAGTAATTTGAGGAGGCTTCGTCCATATATGAGGGACAAAGGTGAGTGAGATAGCTCCTTTGCATAGCATGCACGGAACTTGACTCTACTTTCTTCTTCTAGTATCACTTGGTAGTTGATGGGGAATTACCGTCGACATGTTGTTCGAGCTAACGACATGGGTTGGTGAGGGCATATAGACCATGCTTCTATAACATTAGATAGACCAGAGCAATCCTTAAGAAGATGACTACCCTTACAAAGCATGCAAAGGGTACTTGGAAACTACGGGTTGTTTGGGTGATCTTGACATCATCAACACTCCAGGTCTCACTATTGGATTGTCGGTGCGGTTGTTTTCCAACATGTTTGTGATGGTTGGAAGTTTGGATATACTTATTTTTCATCTTATTCTTTCTTTTCTTCTTCTTCTTTATTCCAAGTTTTAACTTTGGAACTTTCCTTTCGTGAAGAAGATGAAAGCGGTGGCTGACCTTTCATTAGGTGAAGAAGATATTATTGGTTAAGATGGTGAAGGATCAACATGGGTTGATGCTCTTGGGGGAAGTGCTTGCAACTGAATCACTAACTGCATTAGGGATTACCTGAGTCAGGAAAACAACCATTCTGGTAATCCAATTGTGAGACTGGAAGGCTCAAAGTAGCGATGAGAAGTTACCAATGTTTTGATAGAAGGAAAAACAAAAGGTTCCCTGGAGAAGAGGTTCCTTCATTGGTCATTTTGGGAATTGATGCCATTAAAAATAGATCCAACCTAGAGTCTGCTAAAAACCTAGAGTCTGGAAAACAAACTACACATGCTAAAAATCTAGGAAGCAAAACAGAACAAACAAAACCTTCTCACAATGAGGCAGCACTAGTTGGTGATGAAATCCAGATTCTTGAGGAACAAAGTAAGAAGGGGATGAGATAGGCTGAATTGGAAAAGTTATGTGTGACACCTTGAACCTGGTGCAAGCTCCACACATGTCGTGGGTATACCCTCCAAGGGCAGGAGTGAGTTTATTAGCGTTGATTCGAGATGCAGAGTAGACTTGCCTCAGGTCCTTGTGTAAGAACCTAGAAAGATAGGCCATAAGGTTACCAACAACAACAATAAAGCCTAGGGGAACAGTCATCAGTCTTATCCACACGCAAGGGTAGGGTAGGGTATCTAGCCCGAATTCAACTCAAAAGGATTCCACTCATCATTGTGGGTATACCTCAGAACGATCCCCGTGTCGGTACAGTCTAGCATTATCAACAAGCGGGGTGAGTAACTTTCTGCCAATATCAATGCGACCTGCGTTCTTGACCCTTGTGTGGAAGGGCTTCCCGAATAAGAATGTAATTAGAAGTGGATTTAACTCTCCCTATCACAAGATGCTACTGTTTGGAAACTTTGGAATTTATCTTTCACACCTATTCAAAGCCCTACAACTAATCTAATGTAGGTTTGCTACGAGGAAAAGATAAAATGTCTAATCAATTTTATAAACGCTTTATTTTAATGTTGTTGTTACTCAAAGGAGAGATGGCGTGGACAATGTGGTGTTTTGATTGACTCGAAAAATTATGCAAAGAGATATGAAGAGATGCAATCTTTTCATTTCGATGGAAACTATGCTAGAGAAGGAAACATTTATCAATCCCATATGCGATAATACAAAAAAATCGCCTCAATAATATCAATCCCATGCAATTTAGCTACTTCAAATGCAAGGATTGCCCCAATCCTAATATAAAGCAAGAAAATGGGCATTTTTGTTTCAAAGAATTTCACTAAAGCAATAATGAACTTTCTTAGAAACAAGAAACCCAAACTAAAAGTTCTCTTTTAAATCGAACTATTGAGGAAAATAGTCTTTCCCTAAACAATTCTAAAAGCTTACATGCTCTGTAATTGAAAGATACTCAAAGCAAGAGACCAAATCCTTCAAAAACAAACAAAGAAAAAAAAAACATAAGCAACTCAAATCAATGTCAAGCGGTGTAAAGCAGGATCAATATAGGCTCCAAAGTTCAATCCAACTGATAAAAGAAAAAACTAGGAGCGTCAAAATAGGATATTCTAATTCCAAACACAAATTTCAAAATGGGTTGCAACCCTAGTATAAGTGCAGTCACGAACGTGAGTGAAGTTCATAGGATTAGACCACGGTGAGGTCACGAACTCAGATGATTCTCATGAGCCACTAAAGGTGATGCGAGGATAATAAATAAACACAAAATTTGAAAAAGGACAAAATTTGAGTGAACTTTCAAAACTACAGAGTCTTATGAATCTCCCACAGTTCGAGACTCAGAGACCAGAAACAAACAATCAAAGCAAGGGAAACTAGACTAACTAGAGCAATCCATTCCCAGTCGGAGTCACCAATTTTGTTATTGGATAAATCCATTAGTCGCAGGACACAAACCGATCTCCCTAGATCCCACTAGATCTAGAACAAAGCAAGACATAATATGACTCTTCCCTAGATTTTAACTATTGAATTTAATAGGAGACAAGAACAAACAACATACCTTATTATTGCTTCCTAAGGTCTTTATTGCTCCGCTTCACTCAATGCTCATTGCATTTCAAGACCAAAACAATACAAACCAAATGGAGTGAAGAAAGCACAATCTATTCAACTTGATGAATCTATGTATATAATCAAGGCGTTATACAATAAAACACAACAAGATTTATAGGAAAAGTCATATTAGCATCATATTAATATTGAAGAGATTACAACCATGGCCTTAGCGATGTAAGGTCCCTTCCAAGCTGTCCTTCGTTACCCACACAATTCTTGCTCTAAGGATTCTGAGACCATAGATCGATAGCTACTCACAATCTATCTTGATGAAGCAAATCTCAAAGCCACTCCAACCAAGTGATAATTCTAATCAAGAACAAGCTCATGAACCAACAAAAAACTCATGAACCAACAAAGCTAAACCAAGATAAATTTCTCCATGAGAAATCCTCTCCTTTTATAGGTTGAAGGGATAAGGGTGGGGAGGTTAGGATGATCCAACTTTAAATCATGGCGAGTAAGATCCAAACCATTCAGGATGCCACCTCACCATAGAAGTTTCTCCTTCTAGAGATTCAAGAAAACACTCATTTTCCCGATGGGAATTCTAGCACCCCTAGCTATAGAGCAACACAGGGGTGTTCACACACCTAGCTATAGTGCAACCTGTGAGAATAGGTCATTCATACCATATATATAGAAACCTGCAGAACTTCCCTTTTTTATAAGGTTTTACATAGGAAAAAGCAACTACTTTTCTCAAAGAAGTTCTTCTCCTTCTCTCTTTAGGAACTCGGGCCACTAACCCCTCTGAAGGCAACAAATAGGTTTACATCATTACTTGATCATAGGGATGTGAAAATAATGTAATAGCAGAAGTGATGCATGGACTAGTTGAATTGTTACACACAAAGCTATTATTCATGGGAGAAAAATGAATGACAAAAGTCACAAACTTAAATTTTAAATCTCATATGGAGATGTCATATTGAAATATGACTAATTCACTTAAAGCTATTGGAAGCTCTAATTCACTTAGAGCTATTAGAAGCTCTAATTCACTTGAATTTAACATATGCAAGCCTATTCAAATTTAATACACATCTACCTTATTCCTTGTTTTTGTAGTACATGCTATAGTTGTGGGAGTAGGATAGGGGGGTGAAAGTTCATGCCAGGTCATAGGTATCTCTAGCATTCAATCTTGGGGAAGAGGTAGCATTCCATGAACCATTCAAAGAGAAAAAGAGAGGTGGTAGACTCTATTGTGTCTACATGGGGAACTATCACTTTTGTAAATCATCCATTAAACTCAACATATTGTAAATGCATATGTAATTGGATCATATAACTCATGTTAGATTAAAAAAGAAAGGGTATAATCTACTTTACATAACTCAACAAAAATGGATGGTAGGTATAATCTACTTTACATAACTCAACAAAAATGGATGGTATAAAACCAATCTTTACACCATTAGGTGTTGGAATTATGGGATCAACCTAACTAGGTTTCCTATTGTCTTGAACCCCCACTAATGTTTCAAGGGACAAAATCTTGTCATCTGGAATAGTAACATCAAGCTTCTTTGAGCAATGGTTCGTCTAACATCTCCTATTTTGAGAGTAATTTCGACCTAATTCCATGACCTACTTATGTTTTCCCTTTCTATGTACTTCCATGAATAGCACATCACTCCTTCCATTAAAATCATTAGTGGAAAGCATAATTCCTCATATATAACATTATCATCAAAACTATTCAAAGGATGGGTATTCGTATCACTGGTTAACATAGGTCTCGTACAAAGTACCTAATGTTGATTGTAAGGGGACTTGCCTTTAACTAGAAGGAGTCCACTGGGGAGAAAATCACTTATATATTAGCAAAGAAAGGCATAAACATAATAAATCATAACGAAATAGTGGTAGGAATAGACAAAAGAGATGGAAACCTAGAATGAGTTATGTAAAGAAATTGAATAGAACTGGGTGTTGCCTTCACATTTGTATCAGTCTCAATTTTATAGACTCGACAAGATGCTAATGTTTAGAAGAGAATACAATTGCTAACACTTAATTCATCAAGCCTTAACCTAAAGTTAGTGAAGGTCCTAGTAATGGCTAAAGCATAAAGAAAACTAGTTTGGAGGGGACTAACCTTGATCTTTTTCTTGATTTCCCTATATCTCTACCATATGTAACAAATGTTGGTGCTAAATACACATGTATTTAACATGCCATTATCACTCAATTTACATTCAACCTAGAACTATAAGTTTTTATTCAACATGTAAATGTAGGTTTTCATAAATCGATTAACATTGGGCCCATGCATGCATTCAACACATCAAGTAAGTTTGCATCATCCATTTTCCAAATATCACAAATGTGTTAATTCATGGGTAACGCATGGCCGAGATGTTGCACATTTGTCATGAATTGATGGGCTATGGAAGCAACACACTCAACAACAGTCTAGGTAGACCAAAGATTACAATCATAAAACTATGGGAAACCATTGAACAACTAGGTCACCAAGGGAAACTACAATGTTCAAATGCTCACTCTTTCCCCACATGCTTTTCTCATTGATTACCATCCCTTGAACAACCATTCATAACCAATATAATCTCTATTTATGATTTATAGGTCGGGTGATTGATAAACAATATCAGTTATGATCCCCTGACAAGTGGATTTCATACTGAGTCTCATCTCAAACCCCTACTGGATTTGCATCATATATATCCACCATACCAGCAAATACCCTCACCAGGGTAGCTCAAGCCTTTTTATTTGAATTGTTAACTGAGCATGCACAACTATGAGACTGGCTAGATTTGCATGCCATGGGTCGGTTGATTACGTATTCATTGAGGGTATTTACCATAGTGTAATTGTTCTTAATATGCCATCTCTTCTTCCTACAACCAATTTGGAAGGTAAATTTATAGAAGAGGCCCTTAAAGAACTTTTCTTGCTAGTTAAATAAAACTAATTTGGAGGTTATAAGTTCAGTTAAATACATAATAAGTCCCAGCTAAATTGAATTAGAGTATGATCTTCCCCGATTAGTCCAACCTCGACCTAAACATCCCATGGCTTCATGGAAGATTTTTTTGAAAATTCTTGATTCAAGTGACTAGTCTAGGGATTCAAACGTATGGAGAGCTCTGTAATCACCCTCTTTGATTGAAAAACTAGAGGCAATATTGATACTTTTGATGTTGTTCATTTGCACTTGGACACAATCAAAGGTAGAATAAGGGACACCACATAGGAGAATAAGAAAAATGCAAAGACATGCGATCTAAACCTGGGTTAGAACATATTGATCGGAGGGGTAGAATCCACTTGCGTATTGTAGTTCGTACTGAAGGTTTTCAAGAATAGTGAGAAGTACAAAACCAAAGGATGAACCATATTGAAGTCGAGCAGAACAACAAGAAGAAAACAATTCTCATTTGGATGTCTTGCATTTTCTCATTCATAAATCCTATATTCAAAGAGTAAGTTTTTAGTCTTCCCATGCTATAGATAATTATCATGAATAGTGTTTTCTACTCCGCTAGATAAGATAGATAGAGGAGATGATAATCAAAGAATCCATTTGTAGTGTCTAGAAGATGTTCCTCTATGGGAAACAATTTGTGACATCCTATGTTTGTCCAAGTCAATAGTTTGTAAATGAGATTATTTCGAGTGGACACTATTCCATCAAATCAGTAGTGTAAAACTATTTCAAAATTGTCGTGAAGAATAAGGTTTATTTGAGTAATGAGTTATAACTAATATATATAAACTAACACAACCACATAAGTATTAGTGGTTGATATACTCAAATGGCGCCATTAGTTTTGAGAAGTGAATAAAATTCATGTTCTTAGTTAAACTTGAAACACCAAATCCAAATCTATTTGTAACGACCAAAAAGAAACTCTAGAAATACAACAAGAGTCTCCCTTTATCCTAATAACTATATAGACAAAATAATGTACGGAGCCTTGAATCCAAATATCAAAAATAATTTTACAATTTTCATATTTATTGATTTCCCAAGGTTCAATAAAAAAAAGTTACATAGTAGGTAAGCTTGCCATTTTTAAGATAAAGTTAAATTATTTAAAAAACATATTCATAGTTGTGTGATATTATTATTAATTATTTCATTTTTAAAAAACTAAATAAAAAAACTATATTATTAAAATATAAATATAAATAATAATATTTTTAAAATAATTACATATACAAATTATATATATTGAATAAAAATTGAAGTCACTTGAGACTTTCCATTTAGTTGACTTTTGCTACATGTCTTTTGACTTTAGCTACAATCCTTTGACTTTGGTTGACTTTTGGTCCACCATTGACACAAAATGATTACATATATTCAATAAAGAAATTAATGGTTACCCAAGATTGATTAAATTATATAGTGATAGCAATCATAAAACCTAGTTTTAACTATGAATTTTTTATTAAATATGAGTTACATTTCAATCATGTTAAAGTTATGAATGATATTAACAATCATTTACGAATACCATTAACAATAGTCTAATGAGATTGAGTGAATATCTTTATAATTCGAGATAAGTAGAAACTGGTCGTGTACCATGTACCATCAATATCAACACTAGTTTAGGTAGCGAAAAGAAAGGGAGCTAATTTAATAGTCCAAATAGAGCCACCAAACGACGCTGAAATCAATCCATAAAATCGACAAATTGCAAATGTGTTTTTGAAAAAATATTAACATAATCATGATATCATAATGATGAAAAAAAATATTAAATCCACACAGTTCCACAATGTCCGGCCTCTCTTCATCTGAGTGATAGTCAAAACTCTTGGGTTGTCACTGCAATAATACTCAAAATTCCAAACAAAGTTACAGTCTAAATTCTTGGCCGATCACTGCATTAATGACACTCAAAATGGAATTAATTTGATAGGAACTGAATTTGACGATTTAATCTCTTTAATCACTGCCATCATTTGCTTCAAGGCATCTTGATATCACTACCATGATCTCGGTTGAAAGGCTATGCTTTCGATGTCACGATCTAATGGACAACTGGGAAGCCATTTCCATGGTTTTTCGTTTAAATTGTAAACAACAACCACCACAGTTGTTCCCTACATTGATGTCAAGAAAACGAAATCCCCAATTCCTACTGGTAAAAAATTTACAGTCGCTCTCTGGCAATCTAAGATTGTTAGTCACCTGTATAATCCCGGAACGCCAAGCTTGGCCAGATCTGACGTGCGAAGGCGAGTCACGTTGTAGAGAACTTAGCCAAATCTGACGTGTGGAGAAGTGCAACGTGGCACACATTGCTTGGCTTGATCCGACACACAGGAACAAGCCACGTGGCATCGATCGGACGGCCAGATCTGATGCACATGAATGAGCCACGTGGCAGAGATCGGATGGTCAGATTCGACGCATGGAAACAAGACACGTGGAAGATATCTGACGGATAGACTCGATGCATGGAAAGGAGCCACGTGGCAGCCATCGGATGTTCAGATCTGACTAACTGAAACCAGCCACGTGGAAGGTATTTGACGATCAGATCTGATGCACGGAAACGAGCCACGTGGCCGAGATCAGATGGTCAGATCCAATGCACGTAAATGAGCCACGTGGCACTCATCGGACAGCCATATCCGATGCACAAAAATGAGCCACGTGGCACTCATAGAATGGTCAGATCCGACGCACATAAAAGAGCCACGTTGTGCCCATCGAACGGTAAAATCTGAAGCACGCCTATGAGACACATGGTGTCCATCGGACGGCAAGATTCAATGAATGGAAATGAGACACATGGCTGACGACCAGATCCGATGTACAAAAATGGGCCACATGGCTCTCAGCGAACGACCGTATCCGATGCACAGAAATTGACCACGTGGCACCCATCGAACGACTAGATCCGACGTGCAGAAATGGTCCACGTGTCGACAATCAAACGGCTTGGTTGGCATACCGTACGATGAAAATTATACGGATGCTACCAGCTCCATGTGGCATAAATCTGACAACTACAATGGCATGGATCCTATGGCCTGGAAAGAGACATGTGGCACAGGTAATTGGTGTCAGCATCTCTGGCATCGGCGAGTGCAAACCCTGTAAAAAAAAGTGAAGAAGTACTTTTTGCCTATTTGTAGAGTCCAGTATGTATTGAACAGAACTCGGGGGATACCATACTTTTCGCCTATCTGTAGAGTCCAGAGTCCAGATCGTTTGCGGGTGTCGTGACATAGCTTACCATAGCGCCATGTAGAGCCAGGAGCCTGGAAAGTTCGAGGAGGGGGATGGAGTGACCTAATGCCACGAATGGAACCCTTTAATGGAGAGCCATAAAATGATTTAATGGAGAGCGAACAAAATAATGAACTAGGTAGAAGACACAGTATTTCACGTTTCATGTTAATCGTTGAATTCGTTGCTTTGTATGCTTTGACATTTCATGCAAGCTACGCCAGAAACGAAGCAAAGGCCAAATCGAGGGCACCTACCTAGCAAGGTAGAGGAAGGGGTGGAGTGACCTAACAACACAAAAAATATCCTTATAATATCAGCTTCACAACATGATGACCTTTGGCTATGAAGCCACGACTGAGGGTCATCTAGTTTGTCAAATCACTCACGATTTGCACTCATCCTCATTTGCAAAGAATTAGGATGAGGATCAACATTAACAACACCTCTTCATTTTCAATGTGTGTTGGGTTCATAATGAATAGAAATATTTCCTTAGGCACCCTTAACCTGAATTATGTTAATCAATGTACATTGGCTATCTTTTATATTTTTAGGATTGTTTCTGTATATTATTATTCTTTACTTAAAGAAAGTGCCCATTGTTCCCTGAACATGGGCAGAAATAAGACTTTATTAGAATAAAGCCATATATTTTTAGGATTGTTTATGTATATTATTATTCGTTACTTAAAGAAAATGCCTATTGTTCCCTGAACATGGCACAAATAAGACTTTAACCTGAATTATGTTAATCAATGTACATTGGTTATCTTTTATATTTTTAGGATTGTTTCTGTATATTATTATTCGTTACTTAAAGAAAGTGCCTATTGTTCCCTGAACATGGGCAGAAATAAGACTTTATTAGAATAAAGCCATATATTTTTAGGATTACTTATGTGTATTATTATTCTTTACTTAAAGAAAGTGCCTATTGTTCCCTGAACATGGGCAGAAATAAGACTTTATTAGAATAAAGCCATATATTTTTAGGATTGTTTCTGTATATTATTATTCGTTACTTAAAGAAAGTGCCTATTGTTCCTTGAACATGGGCATAAATAAGACTTTATTAGAATAAATCCATGAAGGAAATATTTATGGACTTCAGTTGTAATAAGTTTTTCAATTTTTTTTATTCATGAAATTGTATGATGCATATTGAGATCAATAACAACCATATTCTGGGCACTGTGTAGAATGCAAGGAAGGAGGTCAATGGGCAGCTAAAGAACAAAGCAGATTTTTATGGATATATTATTACTGTTGTGTTTATGGACCATTATGAACTTGTAGTGTTGAAGACTTGCAATTTGTGAATATGGGGTAAGTATATAGTACCCTTTTAAACAGTATTCTCAGATTTGGTAGCAAAGTGCAAAAGTTGCTCATTTGGTAGCACTGGTAGCCTTTAACCTGGAATTTTTTCAATATATCTCCATGCATTTTCAAGATTATCTACAATTATGTCTTTACATTATAAGAGGCATGTTGTTTGAAATAAAAGCTCCATATCTAGTTGTTGTCTTGTTACATTTATGGACCGTTATGAACTTGTAGTGTTAAATACTTGCAATTTGTGAATATGGGGTAAGTATATAGTACCCTTTTAAAGGGTATTCTCGGATTTGGTAGCAAAGTGAAAAAGTTGCTCATTTGTATGCACTGGTCTCCTTTAACCTGGAAAATTTGCAATAAATATCCATGCATTTTCAAGATTATTTGCATTATGTCTTTACATTATACGAGGCATGTTGTTTGAAATAAAACCTCCATATCTGGTTGTTGTCTTGAATCCATGTTTTCTTCATAACCTTTTTGAAAACTTGTAATCATTTTAGGAGTGAGGCGAATCAAGAGTTGAACTTCTAAAGTGATCATTCCTTTAGGATTTCTTTTTTATTTCCTTTGGGTACATGTGTTGTGAGAAAAAAGACAGATAGAAGTGAGACGAATCAAGAGTTGAACGTCTACAGGGATCATTCCTTTAGGATTTCCTTCTTCTGATTTCCTTTGGGTACGTATGATGTAAGAAAAAAGACAGACAAAATAAATGTTGTTGTTGCTGGATTTGGAGGAAGCATTTTTAAAATAAATGTGTTTCTCAATTAGGACATCTTAGAAGTGTTTCTAATGTGGTTAGCCCTTAAATTTGACTCTGAAGTGTGAACTAATGAGTTTTTTTTTTCTTTGTCAAATAGATTTAAGCATTGTATTTGCAGTGTTCTGTATAAAAATGTGAACTGTATCTCTTCCATGCTTCCTTCTCAACCCCCATGCAGCTAAGGAATAAGAATCGATGTTGTTTTCCCAGATATTGGATATTGGTGAATTATACTTCGACCACCTCATTGATTGTCTGAAAGATTCTTTTTCTTAGTTTTGCATTCATTTCCTAAAGGTTAGACAGATGGGTTCTACTTTATAGGTTGATTTGTACTTAAAACTCTGTGCAGGTCCAGAATATCTCTGGAAAATACATTATGAAGTGTGATGATGATACCTTTGTGAGAGTGGATATTGTATTGAAGGAAATCAAAAGATGGAATATGAGATGAAGATTAATATTGGGACCCATGAGATAAGGATTTTAAACAAAAATTAAGATCAGTAAAAGATACGGAGTTAAACCAATCAATTCCTAGTTTCAAGGATGACACTTCATTATACAGGTCTGGGTTTCATAGGAATAATTTTATGTAACTTTTATTAATTTATTCGGTTTGGGTTAGTGAATTTTTTTTATTAATCATGATGTTGCAAGAGTAAAGTAAAAGGTCACAATTTAAATAAGCTTTTATATGATCAAAGTTTTATTAAGTCAAAATTTAATTTCAAAAAAAAAATACCAACAAAAAAGGAGAATCTAATGCTTTAATCTAAATTTTAAAAGCTTTTGTAAAATATTTAAAATTTTCATCATTATTGTAATTAGTATATTAATTCTTAAATTGTTATTAAAATTGCATACACATTTCAATTTTTTTAATATTATTATAAATATTATGTTAATGTGATTACATTGTGTCATATTAAGCCATATATAATTACTTTATAATACATCTATAAATAGTTTTTTTTATTAGTCTCTAATTTGCTAGGGATTATAGTTCTTGGTGCAAAGTCAAAATAATTTAATTTTGTATAGTGTTTGCATATTTCTTCAATATTTTATGAATTGTTTTCCTAAAAATTCAAATGTTTTTTTATTAATTTTATAAATATATAATATTGTTTTCTTATTGGTTCGATGGATAGTGATGGGACTAAATACCCTTAGTTGATGGCATTATTTTCAATTATTTGTTAGATCTTCAATATTGATGAGACTCTCTTTATTAATAAGAACTTGGGATTCCATTCAAGCATAGGAAATCCACTTGTCATGGGATCATAATTGATATTGTTTATGGATCGTCCGACCTATAAATAATAAATAGAAATTAAATTGATTAGGAAATTGTTATTCTAGTGATGGGAATCAATGAGAAACATATATGGGGAAAACGTTAGGGTTTGAACATTGTAGTTTCCTTTGGTGCCCTAGTTGTTCAACGGTTTCCCATAGTTATATGATTATAATATATGGTCTTCCTAGATTGTGGTTGAGTGTGTTGCTTCCATAGGCCATCGATGTATGGAAAATGTGAAACATCTCGTCCATGTGTTACCCATGAATTCACATATGTGTGATATTTGGAAAATGGATGGTGCAAACTTACTTGATGTGTTGAATTCATGCATGGGCCCAATGTTAAGCGATTTATGCAAACCTACATCTACATTCTGAATGAAAACCTACAATTATGGGTTGAATTTCAATCGAGTGATAATGGCATGTTAAACACATGTGTATTTAGCACAAACATTTGTTACATATGGCAAAGATATAGGGCGATCAAACAAATGATCGGGTTAGTCCCCTCAAAAATAGATTTCTTTATGCTTTATCCATTACTAGGCCCTTCACTAACTTTAGGTTAAGGCTCAGTGCACTAAGCGTTAGCAACTGTATTCCCTTATAAACATTTCCATCTTGCTAAGTCCATAAAATCGAGATCGATACAAATGTGAAGGAAATACCCATTTCGATTCAATTTCTTTACATAACTCATTTTAGGTTTCCATCTCTTCTGTCTATTCCTACCACTAGCTCACTATGATTTATTAGGTTTAGGCCTTTTATGTACTACTATATAAGTGATTTTTCCCCTGGTGGACACCTTCTAGTTAAAGGAAAGTCCCATTACAATCGACATTAGGTACTTTGTATGAGACCTCTACTAAACAATCCTATGAACACCCATCCTTTGAATAGTTCTGATGCTAATCCTATATATGAGGAGTTATGATTTCCACTTATGATTCTAATGGAAGGAGTGTTGTGTTATTCATGGACGTACAAAGAAAGGGAAAACCGAAGTAGGTCGAAAATAGCCTCGAAATAGGAGATGCTAGACTAACCAATTATTAAGGAAGCATGGTGTTACTATTGGTTTAAAGATTGATTTTATACCATCCAATTTTGTTGAGTTATGTAAAGTAGATTATGCCCCTTTTTTAATTTAACATGAGTTCTATCATCCAATTACAAATGCAATTACAATAGGTTGAGTTTAATGGATGTTTTACAGAAAGTGATAGCTCCCCATGTCAACATAATAGAGTGCCCATCACTCTCTTTTTCCTTCTTTGAATGGTTCATGGAATGTTAACTCTTCCTTAAGATTCAAGCCTAGAGCTACCTACGGCCTAGCATGAAATTTTGCCCCCTATCCTACTCCCATAACTATGGAATGTACTAAAACAAGGAACAAGGTAGGTTGCGTATTAAATTTGAATAGGCTAGCATATGTCAAATGCAAGTGAATTAGAGCTTCCA
>SNQJ01S0011051.1:137752-157622 GCA_010110895.2 Picea sitchensis
ATAGTGATGGGACTAAATACCCTTAGTTGATGGCATTATTTTCAATTATTTGTTAGATCTTCAATATTGATGAGACTCTCTTTATTAATAAGAACTTGGGATTCCATTCAAGCATAGGAAATCCACTTGTCATGGGATCATAATTGATATTGTTTATGGATCGTCCGACCTATAAATAATAAATAGAAATTAAATTGATTAGGAAATTGTTATTCTAGTGATGGGAATCAATGAGAAACATATATGGGGAAAACGTTAGGGTTTGAACATTGTAGTTTCCTTTGGTGCCCTAGTTGTTCAACGGTTTCCCATAGTTATATGATTATAATATATGGTCTTCCTAGATTGTGGTTGAGTGTGTTGCTTCCATAGGCCATCGATGTATGGAAAATGTGAAACATCTCGTCCATGTGTTACCCATGAATTCACATATGTGTGATATTTGGAAAATGGATGGTGCAAACTTACTTGATGTGTTGAATTCATGCATGGGCCCAATGTTAAGCGATTTATGCAAACCTACATCTACATTCTGAATGAAAACCTACAATTATGGGTTGAATTTCAATCGAGTGATAATGGCATGTTAAACACATGTGTATTTAGCACAAACATTTGTTACATATGGCAAAGATATAGGGCGATCAAACAAATGATCGGGTTAGTCCCCTCAAAAATAGATTTCTTTATGCTTTATCCATTACTAGGCCCTTCACTAACTTTAGGTTAAGGCTCAGTGCACTAAGCGTTAGCAACTGTATTCCCTTATAAACATTTCCATCTTGCTAAGTCCATAAAATCGAGATCGATACAAATGTGAAGGAAATACCCATTTCGATTCAATTTCTTTACATAACTCATTTTAGGTTTCCATCTCTTCTGTCTATTCCTACCACTAGCTCACTATGATTTATTAGGTTTAGGCCTTTTATGTACTACTATATAAGTGATTTTTCCCCTGGTGGACACCTTCTAGTTAAAGGAAAGTCCCATTACAATCGACATTAGGTACTTTGTATGAGACCTCTACTAAACAATCCTATGAACACCCATCCTTTGAATAGTTCTGATGCTAATCCTATATATGAGGAGTTATGATTTCCACTTATGATTCTAATGGAAGGAGTGTTGTGTTATTCATGGACGTACAAAGAAAGGGAAAACCGAAGTAGGTCGAAAATAGCCTCGAAATAGGAGATGCTAGACTAACCAATTATTAAGGAAGCATGGTGTTACTATTGGTTTAAAGATTGATTTTATACCATCCAATTTTGTTGAGTTATGTAAAGTAGATTATGCCCCTTTTTTAATTTAACATGAGTTCTATCATCCAATTACAAATGCAATTACAATAGGTTGAGTTTAATGGATGTTTTACAGAAAGTGATAGCTCCCCATGTCAACATAATAGAGTGCCCATCACTCTCTTTTTCCTTCTTTGAATGGTTCATGGAATGTTAACTCTTCCTTAAGATTCAAGCCTAGAGCTACCTACGGCCTAGCATGAAATTTTGCCCCCTATCCTACTCCCATAACTATGGAATGTACTAAAACAAGGAACAAGGTAGGTTGCGTATTAAATTTGAATAGGCTAGCATATGTCAAATGCAAGTGAATTAGAGCTTCCAATAGAAAACTAAGCCATCCACGATGTTTGTACTCTATTGTATATTATTTAATTATTTTCATTTTTTTAGCTAACCAAGTTAGACTATCTTCATTTTTGGTGGATTAAAATTGCTTGTTTGCAAATATGAGATTCGTTGCACAACATTTTAGAAGTGTTTAATGACTATAGTGCAGAATGTGCCTATTTTGTTTGGTTTATAATATGCTAGTATTATTTCTAGTGTAGAATGCACTATCACAATTATCCTACATAATTACATGTTATAATTATAGCAACATTGTTCCAAGTATTGTTATTTCTCGGTGAATCAATATATCTATGTAAGAAGTAATCTCTCACACTCTATGTGTATGGTATAACTTAGGGGTACAATCTACATTCATTATGCTCTACTATGAGATGTTATTGAATTACTTTCCATAGCTAGTAGTTAACTCGTTGGACATCGAAATCCATGTGTTTTAGTTGGCACACTGAGCATTCAAAGAGATCAATTGATGACACATATGTTGTCTCGAGAATTAAAAATAATAGTTAAATAGAAATTTGATGACACATATGTTGTCTCGAGAATTGAAAAACATAGTTAAATAGATTTCTAGATAAACTTAAATCTAATGTTTCTATGTTTTGAATACGATGAGATGACTAGAACATATTTACAATAGACATAATATACACATGAGGGGCGTTATTTTATAGAATTGTTCCATAGATCAAAATCATGTAGTGGCATTAAAGAGGTCGGGTTTGATTAACAAGTCACTTATCACATTATTAGTCATTTACCCATAAAATTGTGTGCTTTCCGAGTAGTTTTCTAAAAGATCCTAACTTCTAACACATGTTTCTCTTTTTCATTCCTTATCTTGTCTCAAAGATTTTGCAATCTGTTGGCACAGGGGCAGACCCAGGGTTCAACACTTCAACAGTGCACCAACAAAATGCTAACTACTGGCCCTTTCGACAACACCTGCGAAGCAGATGAAGTCTCACCCGAGGTAGAGGCAGGGGTGGTTGCAGGACTCAAGTGTCTACAACCTAGCTGGGACACATATCTGTGATTACAACACTTAACAAAGCACTTAGCAGTTAACATTCATCAGTATTTAACCCTTATTTACATCATAGATTCAAACCCTAATTACAGAACAACGCAATATTCAACAACATCTAACACTTCCAAGAACTTATCACATAGAAACAGATCAAATCTAGCATGCATTCACATCACTAGGCACTAAGCTACTATATCAAATGCATCTAACATACATAAAGATAACAACATTAAGCATAAATCACATCAATCACACAAGAAAACCATAACACGGGATATATGTGGTTCACCCCTAGCGCGGGGCTACATCCACCAACTCTTCTTCTTATTTATTATCTTATGCCAATATTCTTACATGCACAGAGTCCAAAAACCCCACTCCGCATAGGACAGGAGATCTATGTGCATCTATCCAGATCCTCCTTCCCTGAGTTAGGTCACAGCACAAAGCCTTCTTACACAGTCTGTACACCAGCTTCTTACAATCACTTGCACTTATCTCTACAAGTCCTAACACATAACATGCACAAAGCCTCTAGCTCCGCACTAAGCCACAAATATTCACTACTACTTCACTACTTTCTTACATCGCCTAGATATCTATTTATACATTACAAAAGGGCCAAAGCATGGGTAAACCCATGGGCTGACATCCCATAACCTGTTACATAAACCCTAAACCCAAAAAGCCCACAAAAAGGGGGCGAGATCCTGCAATCTCTGCTTTACCTGGCACTTTGTCTTCGACCAGCCTGTCAAAGTCCCAAAATCATTCAAACGTGACCCAAGTTCTCCAAAACTTGGTCAAGGGCCAACAGGCCCCCAACACTCACCTGTGACTCATCCCGAGTCACTCTGATCTGGGTAACTCTACCTCGAAGGCCTCGAGCTACTTCGATATGTTGCTTAGCCAGAGCCTCCTACTCGGTGAACTCCTGAATGACCTTCTCAGTGAGAGGTCCTTCCAATCATTGTTCTATTGAGGTGACTACTTGTTTTAGCTGTGCACCTTGTCCGTCAATCTCCTCAAAAAGTGTGCAAGCTACATTCTGCACTGGCTAGAGTCTTTGGGTTACTTCCATGACCTTGTTCTGAATGGAATGGGCCTATTTCTGAACCATGTGTTGTTCCTGGGCTCTTTTCATCCTCTCAACTGGTGATAGTAGCTTCAACTGCGCTTGCACTGTTGTTTCTTGTTGTTTTTTTCCTGGAACTGTGACTCCAGTGTCCTGAGCTCAGGGTCCTCTACAAGGTGCTCGATGGTTTGCGCACTTCGACTGTTGATATGTTTGCATTCCAAGGCTAATTCCTTGATTCTCTCAACTGCGCTACTCACAATTTCTTCTCTTAGATCTCGCACTTCCTGCGAAGTGCTTGGCACTGTATGTAATTCTAATTCTATTATTCTTTGTTGGAGTTGTTGAATGGCTTCGACAAGCCTTCCCACTTGATTCTCTACTGGGTCTTCTTCCATATGCTCTGAGCCCATCACAGAGTGAAGTGCTCTAGTGATTGCTTCTTTAACTCCAATCTTCTATGCGAGCAACTTTTCTTTCTCCCTCTAGATTTGCGCTCTATCATCTGCAAACTTCGCCTGGAGGTTGTCTTTTTCTTGTTGCGCAACCTGACGTTGTTCTATGGCTTCCTCTTTTTCTTACTTCAGGGCCTCTATGACATGTTCCTTTTCCTCCTGGACACGATGAAGGTGAGCCTCCATCGCATCTGCTATCCTACGTAGCTGGGCAGGCTCATCTCCTACTTCTATGTTCCCTGCTGACAATGACGCAGTAGGCACTGTGTGGCTTGAATGGAGAGCATGTTGTATTCCTTTAAGCTCTGCTTCAATGCGATCATACATGGATTTTTGTTTTTCTTCATTGCACTATAAAATATCTTCTGATGTATCTAATACAGTGGCGATGACGAGGTTGATGTCATCCACCGTGAGCACAGTCTGCAGCTTGGGATTACTAGCTTTTGACTTCTTCCGCGATGTAGGTTTCATTGGGGAAACCTTTATTTTCTTGGATGTCTCTGCCTCTTTAAGGGGGTTCCTAGGTGGTGTTACTTTGCCCTGCTTCTTCTTGTCTTCTTCCCCTTCTTTCTCTTATTTTTCCACTTCGTCATCTCCTTCTCTTCTAGGTGAATCTGATGCAGTCTCTTCTGATGTGTTGTTTATTTCTTGTACATATTCCTTCTTTTTCTTCCTACTACTATTGGGTGCATCATACTCTTCGCGAGTGACCATAGGACTTCCAATCAGGTCGGGGTCAGACAGTTATGCCTAGTCGACTAGTATAAGGAGCTCTGCAGGCCATTCCTTAGTTATTTCTTCCAGGTCCTCCTCTGTGAGCTTGTAGTAGGATTGAAGCTCTTCTTTATGTTCATCTCCACGCGCAGTGATATAAATAAAATGTCTATCTGCATGAAACTTCATAATTGGCCTGAACCTGTCCAGGGTGTTCGACGTCATACGAGGGAAAGACTCAATATCCCTCTTCAACTGCAAGTAATAGGTGTGGAACACCGCGTTTGACTTCCATTGTTTATCCATGTTGCTCGAATACCAGAGCATAGTGAACTTCACAGCTAAGGGTTCAAATGGCTCAATTTCAAGGAAGGTCGCACCTTCCGACATCTCCCAAGCAATGAAGGTGATGAGGATCAACATACAACTAAAATGGAACTCATAGCCCTGATCTTGAGCTTCACAACAGTCTTTCTCTAACTGGTTGACGAGGTAGCTCACCTAGTTTTTTTGTATCCCTTCAACGCATTTACCCGTGAGGTCAACAACGAACCCTGTGACCTTCGTGGGTCTATTTTTCCTTACTATATTACTAGCGATCAACTGGCAGGCTAGGTGCACTGCACCATTATGAATGGAGGCTACCTTATAGCCTCACTTCCCCTTCTCCACATCGCCATAGGTATCTTTGATTCTCTGTGCCAGGGTGTGATCTACAACCTTTCCTAGATAAAATTCTTGTGGGTCTGGTCCTTGCATGCTTAATCCAGTGATCCGATGGATCAACGCTGAATCGACTGTGATACGCCTATCCAACCATAGGTAACTTCCATGGAAGCATGAAAGCAGGAGTTTAACGCACACGTTAACCTTCTGGTGCCTTCAAAAGTGCGGTATCTTCATTACGTTCAAGATGTTGGACCTCGTGATGTCCATGGTCCATGGCTGGGGGATGATATTCGACTTCTTCCCATTTTTCTTGGTCAAATACTTGTATGGTGTGAATGTTCCATAGTTCTTGCAGTCTCCTAAGTTATAATCGTTAATATTCAACGTCAGAATCCTCTCCAACTGTGGTCTGACTACGCATATCCCCTTCGGGAGGTACGTAGTGATCAAGGTGTAATTGAATTCCCTAGGAACACTGTCATGACTCACTGCACCAGCCAGAGGCGGTATGTAGTCAGGCAGGATAGATGGGATGAGCTTCGCATTCGCCAAGTCATCACGATGCTTGGTTCGTTTCTCTGTTGCAGCTCGCGATGGTCCAGATCCATGAGCAGTCAACGAGGATGCTTGCACTCCTCTCGTCGGCGAGTCTTGGACTCTTGTGGACATGACCTTCTCAGCCATGAGGTCAATGAGGATATATTCGACGTATTTATCTACTTCACTGAAGTCACCCAACATGCATGCTCAAAATCAGGTATCTCAGGTCGGTGATAAAATACTCGATGTAATAGAACGGGTGGCAAGCTCTCAATAGGTATTGTGGGAAAGCAACTAGTTATGTGTGGGATCGAATAATCACAATTGGAAAAAGTGTTCTCGATGCAACATATGATGGGATAAATAGACAACGTCGTAACGGACTCCTCCAATGGGCAGGAACACCTCAGTCAATGAAATTCCATTCGTTATGGCGTGTTCCCAATGGTCTAATGGCAATCTTTCTGGCCATAACTGTGGTTTGATCCGTTTTGGAGCATCGGGTTAATGTTCAAGACACCTCCAATGGTCATATTGCTTCATTGTGGTGAAGTGCCAATCTTCGTTGTTCTGATATCCTGGCGAAGTTCCAGTTCTGCAAACCTTTTTTCTGTGAAGTCCTCTCCGGTTCTTCTTGCAATTTTTCTAGATTTGCTTTCTTCTTGCTAAGCTTTCTAGCTTTCTTTCCTATGATTTGAGTTATTGGTTTCTTTTTTCCATTATTGTTCTTATCTCCTCTTGGCATAGGAACTTCGCACCACTAAGGTTCTTTTGAAGGGTTCGAGAGTAATACTTCTTCTTTTTCTAGAGTAAGTGATATGCTCTCTTGCATGGATAAGTTTCTTAAGCTTTCCTTCGTTTGTTCAACTTCGAAAACAATAATTATGGCTCTTAGTTGCTTAAACTTGTCCTCATGCTCTTTTATTAAGCGTGTTATTCTCCTAGCCATGAAATCTCTTAGTTATTGTTTTTTTTGTTCTAGAGTTTCCTCTTATTGTTCCCTTCAGATCTGAGCTTTCTCAACAGAAGTTTTTCCTAGCAAAATAGAAAATGGGGCGTTGTTCTCAACAAACTTAACGACCTCAAATTATTATTCTGTTGAAGTTCCATGAGAACTCATAGGTATCTGGGTAAGTCTTCCACATAGCGTTATCATCTTCCCTTTAAAAAATCTTATTCCTCCCAGTGAAGGAACCATAGCAGGTTTTCCCAAAATTTCCCAAGTTCTTTCTATCATGATATTCACCTGTGTTTCCTCATCCAAGAAATAGTCAATGTCGAAGTCTCCTATTCTTTTTTCTATGCACTCTTTCTCTTTTAAGATCTCTGATAAACTAGTGTCTTTGTGATCATTCAGGGTTTCTTTCATCTGCAATAATATAGCCTCTTATTCTTTCTGGTTCTTGAGCATATTCTTAGTCTCTTGGCCTTCCTCATGGTTTTCTTGTCTCATATTCATCTTTTCAACTTTAGAAATCATTCTAGGGAAATCCAAAACTTCATGTCCAGTATCTTTACAACAAAGACAAATAGGACCTCTACCAAGGCATTCCTTAGCAAGATGTCCTGATATCCTACAACTATAACAAAGAGTCAATCCTCTCTTTCTCTTGACCAATCCCCAACCTTTCCTGTACTGCGCACTGGGATCACAGTGGTGGGTCTGCAAAACATTCTTTCTAGGATTTTGCATCCACTTTTTAGTCCAACAACTCTTTCTATGCATAGAAATAACATATCTTTCATTATTTCTATCAGATCTATTCATATCATATCTTATTTCTTCTAGTTGTACCCTAGTTTTTAGACTAGGACCAAATCTATTACACATACCTAGATCCATTCTTTCGAAATAAAAAATTTCACTTATCTTACCTTTATCAAAGCACAAAGCTTTAAGATCTTACCTCTTTTCTTCAAATCAGACTTCTCTTCTTAGTACAGAGCTTCGCAAGTCAAGTAGAATACTGCGCACTAGGGCAACAAATCTACGCACAGAGCTTTCTCTTTTCTTTAGTTCCCAACAATCACAATTTTAGGTCCCAGCAACGGAACCATTTGTTGGCACAGGGGAAGACCCAGGGTTCAACGCTTCAACAATGCAACAACAAAACCCTAACTACCGGACCTTTTGGCAACACCTAGGAAGCAAATGAAGTCTCACCCGAGGTAGAGGCAGGGGTGGTTGCAGGACTCAAGTGTCTACAACCTAGTTGGGACACAGATCTGTGATTACAACACTTAACATAGCACTTAGCAGTTAACATTCATCGGTATTTAACCCTTATTTACATCACAGATTCAAACCCTAATTACATAACAACACAGTATTCAACAATATCTAACACTTCCAAGCACTTAGCACATAGAAACAAATCAGATCTAGCATTCATTCGCATCACTAGGCACTAAGCTACTATATCAGATGCATCTAACATACATAAAGATAACAACATTAAACATAAATCACATCAATCACACAAGGCAACCATAACACAGGATATACGTGGTTCACCCCCAACGTGGGGATACATCCACCAACTCTTCTTCTTCTTTATTATCTTATGTCAATCTTCTTACATGCACAGAGCCAAAAAACCCCACACCGCATAAGACAGGGGATCTGCGCGCACCTCACCAGATCCTCCTTCCTTAAGTTAGGTCACAGCACAAAGCCTTCTTACACAGTCTGCACACCAGCTTCTTACAATCACTTGCACTTATCTCTGCAATTCCTAACACATAGCATGCACAAAGCCTCTAGCTTCGCACTAAGCCACAAATATTCACTACTACTTCACTACTTTCTTACATTGCCTAGATATCTATTTATACATTACAAAAGGGCCAAAGCATGGGTAAACCCATGGGCCAACATGCCATAACCCATTACATAAACCCTAAACCCAAAAATCCTACAAAAAGGGGTTAGATCTCGCGATCTCTGCTTCATCTGGCGCTCTGTCTTCGACCAGCCTGTCGAAGTCCCAAAATTGGTCAAACGTGACCCAATTTCTCCAAAATTTGGTCAAGGGCCAACACAATCCTTATATTTATTACTAAATATATCTATTGTTAACATCATAATTGTTGCATCTAATTGGGTTGTCATTTTGGACACCACTTTGCACATCTTATATAGGAGGATCAAAAGAAAACTACCAAGGGTTCAAGTAGTTCATTTTCAACCAAATTATAGTTTGTTAAACAATCTAGCATTGACTATCCTTGAAATATGTTGGATTGTGAGTCCAACTCCATTTCGCTTCAAAGATTTTCTTGCTTCCCTTTTGAAACCAATTGGTAAAACTGAGAATGTTTAAAGTTGTAGCCTAGAAAACATTTGAACTAACATGTCACATGACGAAGCTATTTAAGATTCTCGGTATCAGGCATTGTAAGGTGAGGTATGGTAGATGTTTCAATCTGTAATATATATGACTTGTGCATGCCAAACTATACTCAAAATATAAAGTAAATGAATGAAATAAATATAGTTAGATTTCCAACAATGAGGACAAGAAGAGATTGAAGTATTTGAAATCTAGGCGAGTTGTATTCAATACATTAACTACCTACACTACAACATAACAGGAAATTAGTGCCTAAAATAGCACCTGAATTTAGTGTATATTCCAGTTCACGAATTGGATACCTTTTCTGGTGCAAAAATGGGTGCAATCTGAATTGTTTATAATTGCACCAGATTTAGCGCTAGAATTAGCATTGGGAAAATAGCGCCAGGAATAGCGTCGGAAATAGTGCCAGGTGTAGCGCCAAGAATAACAATGGAAATAACACCAGGAATAACACCGGAAATAGCACCAAGAGTAGCGCCAGATGTTTCTTCCAATTTTGCTTCTGATATTCCATCCAATTTTGCTTCCAGGTTGGCTTCCAGTTTTACGTCCAGTTTTTCTTCTAATATGGCTTCCAATTTTGCTTCCAATTTGGATTCAAGTTTTACATCTAGTTTTGCTTCTAGTTTTTCTTCCTGTTTTGTTTCCCGTTTTGCTTCCAGTTTTGCTTCTGGTGTGGCTTCCGATTTTGCTTTCAATTTGGCTTCCATTGTTGCTTCCAAAAATGCTTCTTGTTTTTCTTATAGTTATTAATTTAATATGTTTTATTTCAATTTAATTAGTTAAATATATCATGTCTCTTAAATAACTTATATTATTATAAAGTAAGTCATATAAATTCATTTGAAATATTTTATTGGATAACATTTATAAATATTTTTTAGGGAAACAAACATCCATACAAATTAACAGCATCATTATACTTATTAAATCTCCATCAAAATAGAATCTACAACATCTAGTATATATAAAATAACAAGATAATTATTATAACATGGTCATCATCTATAATTAAAACAAGTGAGTCAAATATCTATAATTTAAGTGAATTTGACAACATCCATCATGAGTAGTAAATCAAAACCATCATATGTAATAAATATCCATCCAAAAATCATCAAACACTTTCAATATATAAAAATTAACGAGACAATATTGATAACATCATCATCATATATAACGAAAACAAGTGAAAGTCAAATATGCCAGTAGATCAATAACATGTGAAAATGATACATGTCCAACAATCGACATAAGTCAAAATGATACATCATGTACAAATGATATAAATAAAAATGAAAAATTATGTCAGACAAAATGATACAAGTCAATATGATACGTCATGTCCAAATGATATAAGTCAAAATGATACAACTCAATAATATGGTATTGGTGGCCATGAAAATGATACATATGATAGTAACCTTGAAAAGAAGCATTATAAAAATATATAAAAAATGATACATGATGCAGTCTATATGATCATGAATGTCATTTGTTGCTACCAACAACTACCTCATCATCATAATCACTATCATCATCATCAATATCATCTCGATCGTCTACATCGACAAACCTATTTATCATCGTATCTGTGTCATCCTTAATCATCATTTTTCCAAGCCTCAACTTATGAATTATACTTAGTCTAGATCTATTTGATGAGGATCATCCGGATATTTTGAAGATCCTTGTTCTGCAAAAAAACATTTAGAATGAAAAGTTGTTATTTATTTCCTTACAATAATTAATTTCTTTGTTATATATATATATATATATATATATATATATATATATATATATATATATATATATATATATATATATATATATAAATGTACAGCTTATGAAATGAAACAATAATCATATTACATCATATCAAAGTGCACATACAATAATAAAATTTCAAATAAGTTACAAATAAGATGTCATTCCAATGATTTAAAACATGCAACAATTCCAAATAACGTTAGTAAAGGTCATTAAAAAATTGTTATACATTTTAACTATCAATTTGTGGGGTCTATTACATAATCGTAAGTGCCAACTCTCTCCATTTTTTGCTATATATGATTATGTTTGCATATAAAATCCTTTGAGAGTTAACTGGTCTATACATCTTCTTCTTTTATATTTCACAAACAAATATTTTTCTAGGACCCATTTTGTCATTGTAATATGCTTCAAAGGTCCTTCGAGAATTAACTAGTTTATAGGTAATTATGAAGATGCTCTCGATATTTATTCAACTAGACCACATCCAATGTCAATCCTTCCAAAGAAAAAATTCAATACATCAAGCCCTAAGGGTTGAAAATTATGACAAAAATGTAATAAAAGATGTAAAGGTGTATTTCCTTGCACCCTTGCCGTACCATGCCTTGTCATTATATGTGTCCCTACTGCCCTTGTGTCAATACCTTATCTTGTAATGTCTTTCCATTTCCATACCTTTTCCATGCATGCCTTGTGCCTTTCTGCTGACATTACATTTCTTACCTTACCAGTACCATGTCGTACCATTACATTGCCTGTACCATGCCATGTCATTCCCTTTCCTTTACATCCATCCCTAAGGGGAAACATGACAAGTCCAACTAGGGGCTGTTATCCACCATCTATGGGTATCTTATGATGTGACCATGAGTATTGATGATGGACCCGAGGTTATGTGGATATTCTGAGGAAGGATGGTTTGATGGTGTAAGTATACTTTTTGTTGTGATCTTTGTATTTTCTTGTACAACAATCAACAATTACATGCAATCTCTCCATTTCAAAAAAAAAATGAGTGAAGAGAAGAAAAACATTCAACTTAAGATCGGGGGAAGACTTAAGGTTCCATGTTGAAATCTTGTTGTTGGTAATCTATTTGTACCCTGAATCTTGTACATTTCACAATCCAATTGAGCAAATCCTAGTATGGTAGGAGAGCAATATGTTGATAAAAATAAGAAAAAACCCATTTATGTTGTTGTGTTGTAAGGTGGCAGATGGATATGGCACCATGCTAGTAATTGATGTGAGATTAAATACTGAGTGGAGTGTATCGATGGCTAGCATATTAGAGGATAATGGGGAATAAACTCCCTTGCATATATGCCTCAATGGTGTTGCAACTTTTATGGCTAGCATATTAGAGGATAATGGGGAATAAACTCCCTTGCATATATGCCTCAATGGTGTTGCAACTTTTATTGTTGAGGTTGGACTTACAGTTGCAGTTGTAGTCTTTGCTAACCTCTTGATTAGATCCTCTACTGGACATGCATAAGACTCCAATGGAAAAAACCATATTTCAAGAAGGAAAGACCAAGGTTGGAGATGCAATTAATGGAATTGTTAGAATCTTTGCAATTGCAGTCACCATTATTGTTGTTGTTGTATTTCTAGGAGGACTTCCATTGGATATCAACTTGACTTTAGCTTATTCAATGAAGAATATGATAGTTGAAAACAATTTGGTACGAAGGTTTTCCTCCTGTGAGTATGGATTCAACTACAACAAATTGTAGTGAAAAAATGGGGACACTGACCATGAATCAGATGACGGTTGTTGAGGCATGCATTGGTAAGATGTACCACCATATAGTGTAGAAAGCCTCCCCTCTATTGTACAATCCCTTCTTATTGAGGTGATCTCCCAGAATATCACAGGGAGGGTCTTTAAACCTGAGGGTGGTGGAGAGATGGAAGTGACAGGATCCCCAACAAAGAAGGTTATTCTTTCTTGGGAATTAAAGCTTGGAATGAATTTTTATAACGAAAGACCCAAATCCTCCATCCTACATGTTTTTTACTTTCAACTCGACAGAGAACATGAAGGTATTTCTCTGAATAAGTCTGAAACTAAAGTACATATTCATTAGAAAGGATCTCCAGAGATAATAGTAGATCTATGCAACACATGGATTGATAGTGTTGGCTTGTGCACAAATGAGACCTATTATCAACCACTGTGTTGGATACCTGCTTGATATTTTAAAAGAAATCGAAGTTGTGGGCCTGTTAAAAGAAAATGGAATGTCTAAAGGGTACATGAGGTTAATACAAGCTACACAATATGTTGTCAACTATCCCAAGGTCCTCATTATCCTTGAAAGCAACATCAGCAGTACATGGTGGTTGTCATTCTCATATGCAAGGGCCCTCAACAAATAGAAAAATTTTGTCGAGCAAAAAATGACAAAAATGACTTACTAGCAAAGCATTTCAAAAAGAGTGCCCAACAAGGACCTTTGACCTATGTGAAAGGGAGTCAGGAAGGGCATTGTGGAAAACTGTCAACAAGTGGTATGTTAGTTCCATCTATGACAAGTTCCTCTGCTAGTTAGGAATCAAGTTCCTTATCATTATTGTGGTTCTAGTTCATCCACAACCTGTGGTATGGATGCTTTTAAGAGAAATTAATGACAGTTATCGTTGCTGCAAATTTTCCAGAGTCGTTGGGTGCCAATATCTATTCTTGAATGATGAAATACTCTTCCTCTGGTAGCAATGATATATTTGGGGATTATGGAAATATAACAGAACAAAATTTCACATTGGTTATCATTATTTATGCTTTTAATGACATGCAAATTGGAGGTAACACTCATGGGGTATTGTGAGTCTCTTGAAGGACATGGCAATAAGAATGTCGAAGAAATTTGGAGGAAATTATATGCCCATAGAATGGGATTATAAGCTGAATAAGGGACTATCAAAGGCACTAGATCAAATTATGGAAACTACATGCATGAAACTATTTGCAACTCTAAATAAACATCTTCAACTTATTCATCTACAGACCTGTTAAGAAGTTTAGAGAAAGCATTTGTGGAGCCTTTGGTAACAAATATGTGCAGATCCATGTACAAATTGGGATTGGAGAATCCAACAACATACAAAAGGGGATGTGGCTATTGTCACTACTATTTAAAAAATTGATTATGTGTAACCAGAATCCTCCAACCACTTGTACACTATTTGGATATAATTACAGTATTAAGACCAAAAAAATTTAAGGAATTTGGGGCAAATACCAATAGCAGAATTGTAAGCAGATTCCCTAATTGATCCAATGACAGATTTCAAATCCATATTGTGTCTACAACTGCTACATATGGTACCAGGCATAAGAAAGTAGGTTTTGGTCATGTGACAGCTATGATGTTATTCATAAAATGACCAGGTGCAATACCCTATGAAACACCAAGCCAACAATACATTTTGACTCACCAATGGAAGGGTTAAAACTTGTGACTTGGGTATGCTTCAAAGATATCCTACTACATATGTCTAAGTTTTGGGTGTGATACCTTGTTGACTGCTGCCTAGTCAACCTTTATTGTAATTCTAGAACCCTTAAGGCTTGCGCTGGTATGTCAACCTATGAAAGAATGTAAGTGCTATAGAAACCTCACCCTAAACAGTACATCAAAATTACATTGGAGGATGATAAAGGAGGAATTGGGTTTATGGCTAGTATTTGACGTATGTACATGTATATATAGGCCCCAAAAATGATATTTTCTGATCCGACCTAAGACAGTCCTNAGAAACCTCACCCTAAACAGTACATCAAAATTACATTGGAGGATGATAAAGGAGGAATTGGGTTTATGGCTAGTATTTGACGTATGTACATGTATATATAGGCCCCAAAAATGATATTTTCTGATCCGACCTAAGACAGTCCTAGACAGGGTTGACCTGTACATTTTTCTGAAGTTAATGTAATTTCAGGGCTGACCTATACATTTTTCTGAAGTTAATGTACTTTCAGGGCTGACTTGTGTGCTTGGGGATTTGGTGATGACCATTGCATATTTTAAAGAATAACTCAAGCCTTGAAGGGCCTTTGGAAGCTGGATGCTACAAGAAAGAGGACATTTTGATGATGTGTCACCCTAAGAGGGTTCTTTTCCCTTTAGTTATTGTACATGTGGCTTAAAAGCCCAAGTTTTGTATTTGTTTAGATTATTAAATTGTTGACGAGGGCCTTTTTCCCCTCCATAGGCTAGATTTAGGGAACTTTAGTATAAAAAATATTATTTTAATGTAAGAGGAAGTTGAGCCTTTCCCCTATAAATAGATAGGCACTTTACTCATTTTCATCAACACATATTGAGGGATTTTCCCTTGAGAGGTTTGAAATTTTCTAAAATTTTCTAGCTCTTGGAACTCATGCGCTACTATTGGAGAAGGATTTTTGTGGATGATTTCCTTTCTTGGATGGTTATTTTCTGCAACTGCGTTTTGAATGGTCTAGCTAATTGGAAGGAGTAAGCAATTTGTTGCAATTTTGTGTCTCTTGGTCTGTGCATAGGAGCAAAAAACAATGGGATCCTTTGTGGTGACAAAGACAAAGGATATCTGGATGATGATAAAATTGGGGAATCATCAAGAGTAATATATGAACTGGAAGTTTCCAGTGTGGAAGCTAGTTACAAACCTGTTCTTGCAAATAATCCACCTTGGAACATAACACACCAGATGCAAAATGAGAAAGGGGAGAATGTAGAATAGTCTTAAAATGATCACTAGGGAAGAAATATGAGGCTATCAAAAGAGAACAATTTTGTTTTGTCGCATCATCAAATCACATTGGATCTGAGAACTAAAGAAAGTGTGTCGAATCTCTTTAAATTAGGGTATGAGAATGATGTCATTAACAATGATCTTCATAATCCAAAGAAAAATAAGAAAAGAACCTATGTGCTCATTCTGAATATTGTAGACCAAAGGACAATGAATTGGAGGGTATCCCGCAAGAAGATGAAATGGATTATTAAAAATTCACCTCACTTGGTTCTGACCATGTCAAAAGCAATGTAACCATCATAGTAAAAAATAAATGCAAGCTTGATTTAAAAAATGGACAACCAAATCATCCTGAAAATAGCGTGTATGGCTTATTGGTCACTCGGGAATGAAGATATGATGAGGATGGGTGTTAGGTAGATTCCTAAGAGAGTCATTATGACAGGATCCTGCTCCATTCTTCCAAAAGAATAATCGATGCCATGTGCATGTCCATATCACAGGTATTGGATGCGTACACACTAGGACATGTGTCCAACATGTATTTGGCATGTGTCCTAAAATATGACACATGTCAAACACATGCCCTACATGTTTGACTCTAAAAAAAAATTCATCGCTATTTTCTCACTTTCAACAGTAGGGAAAGAGCTCTCATGATCTCTCATATTGTATAGGTGAAGGGTAATATCAAGATTTCAAGGATTATAAAGTTGTTTCTCATTTTTAGTAGCCATCGGTTTAAAAGGATTTTCTTCAATGTTCATGACAGATAAAGGTGGAACATTCCCATCATTTTCCATTTTTCCCCCTTCTACAATGCTTGACATAGGAGAAACTTTAGTCATTGTGCAAATGCTTTGATTTCCTACTTCAGTACCAATTCAAATTTTAGAAAAGCGGAAGAAGACCTTTTGATTAAAATAAAAAATGAAACTTATTTAATACTAACATCATTAAACCCTCCCCCGGATGGGGTGGTATTGCGGGACATTTGGCAAACTGCAGGTGAAGGGGACAGCCAGCGAAGCACGAGGCCATGTGCTCGGCTCGTGCCCCACGCAGCCACCACCCCCAGAATTTAACGCGCATTCAAGCTGATGGCAGGAGAATTAACTCCATCCCTTTCGACCGCCTTTATGCATAGCATTGTGCAGCACTCTCTCGGCAGTTCCGTCTGGTGGTGTGGTTTCAATCTGAGCTCTGTGTTTTTCATGGTTTTTCGGGCAGTCTTTTTCATACTCCTTGGCTCTGCAGATTCTCTGCAGAAGCCGAGTCTCACCATGCCTCGCCACCGCATGCGTCCACGACGGGGCTCTCCATGGCGCCCACGACGCCCCCGCTCTTCCTCCTCGCCCTCTGGTTCTTCCACTCCGGGTCTGGACATCATGGCTGTTGTGGATACCTCCTAGACTCCAATTCGACCTTCTCATCGTGTCAAACACTCTCCCACTCCTTCGGCCTCACGCCACAGTAGACATGGCCACAATTCATAGGCTCCTTCTACCTCTCTGCCGCGTGAACACTCTGTTATTCTCCATGATTTAGTTTTCGAGCTCCGTGAGGGGGTGAACGATCTCCATTTCCGAGTCCAACAGATGGAGGGTCTCCTGTCTATTCTCCTCCAGCTCCTTGCCACCCCCCCTCCAGCCGCTCCTAAATACTCCCGTGATACCTCCGAGACATCCAGTGGTCATGCGCGCAGTCAGCAACACGCCTCCACAGAAGAACGTACTCCTTCTGACGGGAAGGAAGGCAGTCCAGAAGCCACGAGTGCTCTCGTGCAGACGGCGACTTTGGCAAACACTGAAGGAGGAGGCGACCTCGCAGTTTCGGCAGCGATAGAAGAAGCGAAGGATAGCAGCCTCCAAGTGCCCGACGTCAAGAGCCACAGCGCCACGGACATGCAATGGACCGGCGGGACATCTGTCATTGAAGAGCCCTGGCCTGGCATCTTGCCCGAGTATGTCCCAGATTACACTATGATTGTCCCCTACTTCAGTTCTAGTGGCTCTCGTGGTAATTAGGAATCTAGCTTTTCTACAGCATTATCAGAAACTTTTTTGCTACTTGCTATATACGGTTGGCTGAACTGGTTTCTCCTCACGGAGCAGTTCAGTAATTACAACCGAATAACTCTAGCTATGTACTTTGGATACTGGTTCTGAGAAGGACTCTTATATTTAATACAAACTCTTACTTATAAAATAAAATAAAAACATCATTAAACCCTAAATACCAACAACAATAACATTATTATCATACCTTAATACTATTATGATTTAATTTTAGAAAATAACATTAATATTAAATATTAAAACCTTAGTATTAAATTAAGTTTTTATTGAATATTAAAACCTTAGGATTAAATTTAATTTTAGGGTTCCACATAACCAACTCTTAGGGTTTCCTCCCTCTCTCTTTAGTATTTATTGTTGCTCTTCTCTTCTTTTTCTTAGGATTTCTGTCCTAAAGATGGATCCTGATATGGATAGGAAATGTCTACAAACAAATGTTAATATTGTGGTTTCTCTAAATATTTATGAAATTTATATTATGTTGTCTTGATTATTGATCCAAGGGTGGTCCCCACCGAAGGACTGGAGCATTAGGAGAATACAGACAATGAGCACATAATGCTGGCGCATCTTAGGCAACTTCTAGAATACTTGAGGGTGGTTCTGTGCACAAAAATTCGAGTTCCCCTAGAGGTTCATTGCCCCCTTAGTTCAACTTTCTGTCATATAAATGGTAATAGGGAGCGCCACAGAGCTAGCTGGCATAATTGTAACTTGTATCATCAAACAAAGTATTGTACTACAACAGTGAAATTTTACATAATACATATATTGAAATATGTGTTTTGACCAAATTATATCTGAACATATGCATTAATGAGATCATGACTCCTAAACAAGGGTGGTAGGCACGGGAGATATCATTCTAGATGTCGAAGGAAAATTCCTATGCTCAGGATCTAGGGACTGAGTCCAACAATCAAGTTGAGGAACTATCATTTTACTAGGGGGCTAAGCATCATTAATTAAAGAAAATATAGAAGTATAATTTATGTTGGGGATTCATAATTAACAATAAGAATGTTACACAAACGCCTAAGGTAGGGCCACAATATGTTTAATAATGTTTATGGATGTCATATTTGATGTGTCAATTTTGTAACCAACCATCAAATAGGTCTTCAGACGGAAAAAATAATCTACCAAATGTCAAATTCTAGATATGAATGGTGTTAGAATATAATGGATGTGCTCGTTTCACCATTGACGATATCTCTATTGTCACCCAACCATAGGCCGAAGCCACCCTCCGAGTACCTTAACCTTGACAGAGAATCACTCTGAAAGCAAACCCTAGGCTAGATAGTCAAACAAAGAGTAGTACACCTTTCCCCAAGGATATCACACCAACAAGAGTTGATCAGATACTCCAAACCCTAGCCAAGAGATAGTCCAAGCCAAACATGATATTCTACCTGCAGCAGCTGCAATGGCAGCTTTCCTCAAACCTACGCACAAGACTGGGCACTGCAGTGCGCACAAGTTGTTGCTCTACAATTATGAGACTGCCTTCCAAAATGAGAACTAGCCTCATGTATTTATACTAATTCTGACTAACTTCCTGGGCCGACTTCTCATTCTGGGTATCTGTCTATTCAGTATATATTATTATTTATGGCTGACTTCTTCTCTTTGAGGCTAATAACCTAATATAAATTATCTTCTTGAGCCGACAAGTCTTCTAGGGTTATTAGCCAACTCATTAGGGTTTCTTCTTGCTTCCTGGAGTATTCTATCCTCGTCAGGTTTACACATGGAGGTAAA
>SNQJ01S0011052.1:0-16053 GCA_010110895.2 Picea sitchensis
TGTAGACCAACCAATTGACTAAGGAAGAATGTTTTTCCACCCAACCTTAAGCTATGTTGCACTTGATCTTTCTACAACATGCCACCCCCTAGCCAAGCTATGATACCACAAGGGTGAAGAGGTTTTACAAGAACAAATTAGGGAAGATGTTTATCTCATTTACGAGAGTTTCTCAACCAAGTATCTTACTGTAAGGATTTCTAAAGACAAAATAGCTCTCTTGAGCCCACAATACCTACACATACAATACAAGATCTTCTTTCTCTGGTCAACAATCCCTCAAAAGTATTCTCCCTCCAGTACTCTTTAATATGTGCATAGAAAGTTCCAAACTAGTTTCCTTAGGATCCAACATAGATCTCATTTTTTCCACAGCCGAGTTTATTAAAGATAGAATAGCTATCTGGAACACCATGCTACCTACACATACAACACAAGGAGATCTTCTTTCTTTGCTCCATAGTCCCTCAAAAGTATTATCCCTTAAGTTCCCCTTCGTATGTCAATAGAAAGGTCCATGTTGATATCTACTAAACTCCAACATGAAAACCTTGGTTCTTGGCCATCCACACTTCAGTATTCTTTCTCAAGAACTCCCCTCCCTCTCCCATTCGAATTATTTTCCATGAATGAATGAATGAAGTATTTCTCTCAATTTGAATTAGGTTCCAAGAAGGTTGGGAGAAAGTCTCCTTGAAGGAACATGTTTCCAAAAATATAGGAGATGATTCCTTGAGTTTAGGATAGGGTTTCATCCACTCTTCAAAATTCCAAAGTTTGACTATAAAGAGGATTTCAAAAATGTAAAGGTTAATAACAATATTAATAGAAAGGTAGCATAGGGTTTTAAGCATGTAGGATTCCCTTAGACCCCCCCACCTTTCCCCACTTGTAATGTCATATCCCTTTTAGGTGCTCATGCCTCAACTAGTCCCGGTATTTTATCAACTATGTAAAAGTAAAATATTTTCATGCATTCAATATGTTATAGCCATCATGGAATTTTCTCTTCAGGGTGCTAATTAAAGCATGGTAGTAAAATATCCATGTAGAAAACATTTAAAAACATATTTAATTACAAAATATTCAAGAGGGTCAAACTAAGATATTACATAAGGGGTGAGTGAGTAATACATTTGCTCACTTTCTCCCATCCACCCCCACCCTCTCGTGATGGGAATGGGTCGAAGAAAATGAGAAAATATATTACCTTGTCATGGGAGGGTGAGAGTGGAGAGTAGAGAGTCAGTGAATATGTAACATATTTCCCCACCCTCTCCTCTCCACCCCCACCCTCTCCTCTCATGAGAGCGTGGGGGGAGAGAGTGAACAAATATGTAATATATTTTCCACCGTCTCCTCTCCTCTCCATCCACAACCTTTATTACATATTTTCTCTCTCCCCCCAATCCCCACCCTCTCATAATAAGATTATATATCCCCTAATCCTCACCCTCTCATGATAGGATTATATATTTTCTCACTCTCTTCCACCTTCTCATATGTAATTTGAGAAAGAGAATGAGCAAATATGTTATATATTTTCTCTCTCTCTCTTCAAAGCTTATGTTCCTTTCTCTTAGTAGCATAATGAAATTTGCAAAAAAGAATGAACACATATGTTATATATTTTCTCACTCTCTTCAAAGCTTTTGTTCCTTTCTCTTAGTTGCATAATGATTAATTAATAGTGGGATGAATATGGGTGTTTGTTTAATCATCCTATTTACCATTACTCCGTTGTACTTCCTTTCTCTTAGTAGCATAACTATTGATTAATAGTGAGATGAATATGAGTGTTTGTTTAATCATCCTATTTACCATTACTCGGTTTACTTGTACTAGGGAATAGGATATTCACAAATTGAATAGCCCCATTTCCTATATTTTTTCAAGGCGGGATTTCAGCTCAAATCCTACTCCTAAAGTGGCCATAATCCCAAAACTACAATTTCATCCCTTCAAAACTGTCATCTCAAGCATGATTCATGGATATTCAAAACTGAGATCTAAGCATGATTTATGGCTTTTGATTCCATTAAAATTACAGTTTAGGCCACAAATTAATCAGATTGAAGGATTTTCTGTTTGCCAAAATCCAACCAAGTTGGGAGAAAATGAGGCGATTTAATTAATCGATAGACAACTCCAAATGCCAGACGCCTTCACAGCTCTCTAATGAAATGTCATCCTGCATGTTCCACCTACTTATCTTTTCAAACGCTTGATCCTTCTTCTTCCATTCTCTTCTCCATATTTGTTACATGTTTTTTGATAACAGATGTACCTGTTTAATGTAGCAAATGCAGGCAGTCATGCAGCTTCCATATAATCTGCTTCACTTCTCTCAATCTTTAATTTTGGAAAATTGAAAGAGCATCAACAAATCCTGGGAATTCGGTTTCCCTCCAAATAAATTTCTTCAACGTCACCATGATCCCCATCTGCCCATATAGAATCTGTCATCTCTGCTGTATTGTAATTTTTTTAGGTTTTTTTTTTTTTTTTATATTTTTCGATTATATTTATATAAGAAATTGTTGGATATCAGACTCTCTTCGATCTGATATAGCTATTCGCTCTGTATTTTTTGTGTTTTCTCTGTGAGTTTTCTGTGTTGGATCCATAATGATTTGCTAGTTTCTGCCTGAGAAGTAGGCCAGGAGCCTGTCTAATCTTCTTTCGAGAAGACATAAGACTAAAAGCTCTGCTTTTCTGTGCAGAAATAGTAACATCTATGGATTCTTCTGAGTGTGTCCGAACTGTATATAATACTGTAGAGTCTGTTGTATCTACTTCAGAACATACTTTCTGTTTTATGATCCATTATATGCCCTCTATTGAATCCTTAGACCCTAGAATCAAAGATATCTATAAGGGCATGAGACCACCTGGTACTCCTAGATATGGATTAGGATATATTGAACAATGCGATACAGTCATCCCTGACTGTAGGTTTACCAATACTTTACCCAATGATATTCAAAGACCCTCTGTAGATGAAACACATAAATTTCATACAGTCATGAGAGGATGCCAGAAAGGATCTATTCTTGATGAATGGATCAAAAGAATGTTGAACTGGGATTTGTTCACAAATCCTGAATCCAAAGAATTTGAACTAGCCACTCCCAATACTGAAAAATTAAGGCTAGCCAAAGAATGGAAAGATTTTATCTCTGAAGAAGATAGTTGGATTTCCTTCTTTGAATGGAGGAAATTACAACAAAAGTCTGTAGTCCAAATGGTAGGAGAAAGCTCTGAATCTCCTTCCCCTAAACATAAATGGAAAAGTATTGATGGCAGTATTGTTGAATCAAATTCTACTTTTCCTCCTTTCAAAGGAATTGTGATAGAAGATAATGCCAAACAAGTAAAGGCTATTCCTCTGCTTTTATCAGAAGAAGCCATTCAGTTGTCAGGAATAGACAAAAGAGTCCAGTCAGTCTCTGAGCAACTTAACTGGACCAATACTGCTATAAGAGGAATGGCTACACACACTTTCATAACCAATGACTATGCAAGAAAAGGTCAAATTTATGACCTGCAAGTATCCACAAATACCATAGTCAGATCCGTGGGTCAAATACAAGAAAAATTCATTGATGTTAAAGACAAAATGGATTCTTCTTTATTAGAAATCTCTTACAGAGCTAGAGAATCTAGCAGAAATCATGAAGAAATAATGGAAGGATTAGGAAATGCCTTTTCAACTATGGGAAAATCTTTAATTGAAATAAAAGGCAGAACCAATCAACCTGATAAACCTATTCCTACCTCTTTCATCCTTCCCAGTTCACATATTTCTATTCTATCTCCTGTACATAAGCCTTCTGAGATAGAAATTGTAAAAAGATTTCCTTTGCATTTTCCCCCTGAAGAAGAAACACCTGAATCTTCTTCAAAATCCCCAAAAGACCGTCATTCCTTGGTGACTGTTAGAAACCTAGCCTATGAAAAGATTCCTCATCATGCTACTAGGCCATCCGCCCCTGATTTGGTTGGTAAAGGCAGGCTTCCAGATATTCAAACATTTGCTGATGATTGGTTCCAAGAATGGAACATTGATAATCTGTCCATCGCACAAATAAGACAGATGATTGATAGAATGTATGTCTCAAATAAGATCATGTGCATAAAGGGAAAAAATGAAGTAGAGGCATGCAAGACAATAATTCAATGTTTTACAGGAACTCTTAGTAAATGGTGGGAAGTTATTTCTTCTCCTTTAATGATCACAAAAATGGAAGCAGAGATTTTGAAATATGAAGAAGGTGTATCACACTGATGGGTCTACAGTAAATAATATGATTGGTGCTCTTACCACTCTAATCCTTGAGCACTGGTGTGGAACTGAAAATGAAATTGCTGATAAACATGAGATTGTCCTCATGAATATGAAATGCAAAAAGATGTCTGAATATGAGCAATTTCATAAAGAATGGACACAGAGAATTTTTGAAGTCAAAGAGACTAAGAATCTGCTATGGAAACAGGTCTATTTAGCAGCCCTCCCAAGCAAATTTGTAGAATATTTAAAGATGGAGGAAGTTTTTAAACTCCCTTATGAGTTGTATACCTGGGGAGAAATATACTCTCTAATAACTAAAGATCTTATAGGATTATGTACTAGTATGAAGGTACAAAACTCTGTGTCAAAATCATCTTATCTTCCTGATCAAAAATCAATCTGTGAACAATATGGTTTATATCTTACAAATCCAGCAAGAAAATGGAAAAAGAGATTAAAAGATCCACGAGAAGAAAAGGGTAGAAAATTTAAAGCTAGGTACAAATATGTTCCTAGAAGTCACTACTATGAGCCAAAGGATATTAGGCTCAAAAATCATAATCATGAAGCCAAACAGAAAGTAATCTGTTGGATTTGTGGAAAGAATGGACATTATGCCCATGATTGTCCAGATAATGAAGCCTCTAGAAAATCAAAAGGTAAATTTTTAGAACAGAAAGCAAAAGAGGCCCAAGAAAAGAGGCAATTAGTATTAAAGCTCCATTGTAACAGATGTGGAGCAAATAATCATGATACTAATTCTTGTCCCTATAATCCCTTTAAGCCAAAAGAAGAAATCCATCTTCTGAGGGAAGGATGTTGTTCCTCTTCTAGAAGCACATCAAAATTTGAATATTCATCAAGAAAATAAATTTTGATGAATGAACATTGCAATTGCAGTAATCCTAATTTCTGTTCTTGTGAAAGCAGCACTGATAATTATGATTTTGATTCAGATCCCAAACCCCAAGAAAAGTTAAAGGTTTGTATGTTTTCAAATACTGGAAATCAGGAGGCTCAAATGCTTGCCCAAATTAAAATCCTCCCAGAAGGAGATATGAAAAATTCTCTTCTTGAAACTTTTATTAAGGCTGTCAAGGCAGAGCAAAAGGGAAAGAACCCTGAGATTCCAAAAAGACAGCCTTTGTTTTTAGATGCTTCCTTTGATAAGAACAAAAATACTTATATCAAGTTTAACAGAGAGCCAAAATTACAGAATACTTCTGTTACGGATTTGGCCAAAGAGATTTTTTCTCTTAAAATGGAAGTCTCTGGATTAAAATAAAAAATTAAAGAACTAGAAAGAGATGCTAACTTCAGCTTCAAAATTGATTCATGGTCTAGACAAGAAATTAAAGAAATCAAAGAAACGATAGAATCAATCCCTCCTCCTCTAGAAGATGCTCCTTTTAAGACAGTACTCCAGGAGCAAACAACAACAGAAATGCAGGGAATGACAGGTATGAAAATTTTGCCTATCAAATATCAGAAGTACTATATCAGGATCCAATTGGAAATAAACCAGGAAGTATTTTCTTTGATTGCACTTTTAGACACTGGGTCTGATCTAAACTTGCTAAATAAAGATATCATACCTGCAAAATACTGGCTTCCTAGTTTTGGTTCAGCTACAGGACTAGGAAATAAAGATATAAGTTTTCAATTTGAAGTTCCTAAAGGCATCCTACTACTTGAAGAATATGCTTTAGGAATGAAATGTCAGATTTCAGATCTCCCTGTTGATTGTATTCTTGGTACACCTTTTCTTACTGCAGTAGAACCTCATGGTTCTTGTATTTGTTCAGATGGGAGATCAGGATATTTTATTACATTTCCAAGTATAGATGGAAATCCTCCCAAAAGGATAGAATTACCTTTTGTTTCTGAGTCCCATACCCAAATTTCTTATTGCAAGAAAAGTTTAGTAACAATAGAAGTTTTTGATGATCAGAGGAATGCTCCCGTTACTCATTTTTTAGATGACAACACTCCTTGGGAAACATTTAAAGAGCATTGGATACCTTCATGGCAACTCAGACACTCAGAGCATGTAGAATTGGGGCTACCTGGATTTTCAAGGAATACACATATAAATGTATTACCTCCACAACATATACTTGGCCGAATGCATCAAGGTGCTACTTTAACATCCAGGGAAAAATTGATTGAAATAGGGGATTTAAGCAGATTAAGGTCTGCTAACACGCAATGGTATGATCATCAAACACGAAGATGGGAAGAAAATCCTTCTTACCACTTCTTCCAAATAAATCGAATGAGAACTATTCAAGAATGGCCAAATGCAAATCCAAATGAAAGACTATTCAATATAAATTATCAGCAATATAAAACCATGTGGTTTAATGTCTGTCTTTGGACAGATCGATATAAGTACTATTATTGTATGATAAGGTTTGCTCATTCTTTCAGAGACTGGCTTGAACCTGATTGGCTAATAGAATGGTGGCATCAGTTTGGTTTGAATCCAGTCAACATAAATCCATATGTAACAGAAGTTGGAAGAATGTTTCTTTTCCATAACATAAGACTTGATACTATTGATGATCTATTCTCTGAAGAAGAATATAAAATGATGTTTATCAGAGAAAAACATCCATGGATAATACGAACTAAGTTTTTACTTCATCAGGGTGAAGAAAGTAATCATGATCCTGAGTTAGTCAGAGAAGTATATACCCAACATTGGGATCCATATAACTTCAGGAATTTTCATGATCATCCCCTAGAATAATGGTTTCCATGGGTTTACACATCAAACTCCACTTTGTAATAATTCATGTCTAAATGGCCGACAGTGATTCCATTCGAGTTCCGTGGGTTCCTGTGATTAACCTCCACTTTGTACAAAAAGTCTAGTCATAGTGTTGTCTTGTCAAATAAAGAGAATCTTGGAAACTCAGAGCACTTCTCCGACTTTTGGTGCAGATTGACCCACATTTCCAAGATGCTCTATTGTTTATCATGTGATTTGTTATTTTATGTCTTATATGACTGTCCTCTGGTCGGGGAATCTTGCACGATCACCCCGTCAGATCTACTATTCCCGATTACTTTCGGTGGATATGAAATGAAGTTAAAGATTTGGTCAGAGATTCTTGCGTGAATACATCTGCCGAATCCTAAAAGTAAGATTAAGTGGTAGACATGTTGGACCACTTGTCAATTCGGGTCTTAGCTTCATGATGACACTCTCCTCCCGAATTTGTATAAAAAAAGGAGAGGAGTTCATTCTATTCATTCCCGAATTGTGTGAGTTGTGAGTTAGTCTGAGTCTCTAAGCTTCCCGTCTGTCTGAAACTTTGTGTCTGTCTGTCTATAAGTCGAGCGAAGAGCATCCTGCTCAGAGTCTGTAATCTGTGCATCTGGCACACATTGTAATACCTGCAAGCTTTTATGCTCTGATAATATAAAAGACTTCCGCTTGTGTTTAAATCTCTGATGCTTGTCTATTGTCTCTCTATTATGCGCACATTGTGATCTCATTTATTTGCCCATATTTGCAACCATTGTTCCTTGGTACTACTAAGACTAAGTTCTCTCATCCAGCTAGTAAGGCTCAAAAAAGAGCTAATTAGAAAATCTACTAGTCCATGGAACTGTTATGGGTTTTATGTGAATAAACATTCAGAACAGATCAGAGGAGTTACCAGACTAGTAGTAAATTATAAATCCCTTAATAAAGTTTTAGTTGATGATACATATCCCATTCCAAATAAAAGCAGTCTTGTTACCAGAATTGCAGGATCAAAGGTCTTTTCAAAGTTCGATTTAAAATCTGGATTCTGGCAAGTAGCTATAAATGAAAAGGATAAATTTAAAACTGCTTTCAATGTCCCTGCTAGACATTATGAATGGAATGCAATGCCTTTTGGATTAAAGAATGCTCCTGCAAAATTCCAAAGGGTCATGGATGATACTCTCAAGCCATACTTTGATTGGCTTATTGTTTATATTGATGATATTCTTGTCTTTTCTTCATCCATAGATCAACATTTTAAGCATTTGAAGAAGCTTTTGCAAGCCATAAAGCAAGCAGGCCTGGTTCTATCCAAGAAAAAGATTGAGTTATTTCAAACTCAAATCAAGTTTTTAGGCCATACTATTGACAATGGCCAAATTACTTTGCAAACTCATGCTGTTGAATTTGCAGATAAATTTGCAGATAAGATTCTTGATAAAACAAAGCTACAAAGGTTCTTAGGCAGTTTAAATTACATAAGCCATTTTTATAGAAAGTGTACACAGGATAGAAAACTGCTTAATGACAGATTAAATAAAGAATCATGTCCATGGACAGATGCACATACTCAAGCTGTGAAGAATATCAAGGCTAAAGTCAAGAATCTTCCAATTTTACATATCTTTGATGATAATCTCCCAAAGATAGTAGAGACTGATGCTAGTAATATTGGGTGGGGAGCAATATTAAAACAAGTCAGAGATAAAGGAAAAGAGAAGGTTATCCAATTTGCCTCTAGATTATGGCAGGCGGCAGAAAATAATTATTTTGCTCTAGATAAAGAAATTAAAGCTGCTCTAAATGCCATACACAAATTTGAGATTTATTTGATCTATAAAAAATTTCTTCTGAGGACTGATGCTGCGGCCATGAATAAAGTCCTTAATAAAGATTTGAAAAATCCTGGAGATTCCAAATTTGCCAGATGGCAGGCTCTCTTCAACAATTTTGATTTCTCCATAGAGCACATTAAAGGAGTAAACAATTCTATTCCAGATTTCCTGAGCAGAGAACATTTACAAAACCTTTGCTTAATAATTTCTGTACAACTTAGAAATGGAATAGATCAAGTAATAGATACTCCTGATTCTTTAAATTGGGAATCTTATGCAGCAGGTTGGGTACAACGATGGGAACTAAGAAGCACAAAAATTCTTTCATGATCTACTCAAGTTTCATACTCAAGCTTAGTTCCTGAAGTAAGAGGAAGAAGAACCTCAAATGTTCTGACTCCCATCATTACTCAAGTAAATGAAAAAGATTCCCAAGCATAGTATGCTTTGGCCAAACTCTTCCATGATATAACATTAATCTGGGATATGAGAAATAATGAAATAAATAATCAGCAATATTTTTGTCTAAACAGACCCAGATTATTATCTCAATGGGCTGAAGGAAATCCTGATATTATCTTCCCAGAAACAAGCCTCGACTATTATAAATACAAAAATTTATGGTGGGAATTTTTTCAAAAGGAAGATGTTTTAATCATGGTCAAATCTGGATGTGTTAATGCTTCAACTGCAGGAAGGCTACCTATCTGGATTGCTGATTGATGGAAAGATTTTGGTCTTAATAAAGGGGTAATAGATCCTATTATTTTAGGATCTTTTATTCCTCTTGTTGTTGTCTGAGATCTTTTCCTTCAAGAACCAAGTGATGGAAAAATTCTAATATGGTTCATCCTCAATCATTTTCAATGGGGGATCAAATCAAAAACTGTCCTGCAAATCATAAATGGAGTACCTTTCATAGCACAGAAGATTTACACTAAGATTTGGGATACTTTACACTATCCTGAAAGATTCTCTAGTTTCATTGAAAATGATTAAAACTTGTGTAATAATTCATGTCTAAATGGCCGACAGTGGTGCCATTCAGGTTCCGTGGGTTGCCGTGATTAAACTCCACTTTGTACAAAAAGTCTAGTCATAGTGTTGTCTTGTCAAATAAAGAGAATATTGGAAACTCGGAGCACTTCTCTGACTTTTGGTGCGGATTGACCCACATTTCCAAGATGCTCTATTGTTTATCTTGTGATTTTTTATTATGACTGTCCTCTAGTCGGGGAATCTTGCATGATCACCCCGTCAGATCTACTATTCCCGATTACTTTCGGTGGATATGAAATAAAGTTAATGATTTGGTCAGAGATTCCTGCGTGAATACATCTGTCGAATCCTAAAAGTAAGATTAAGTGGTAGACATGTTGGACCACTTGTCTATTCGGGTCTTAGCTTCATGATGACACTCTCCTCCCGAATTTGTATAAAAGAAGGAGAGGAGTTCATTCTATTCATTCCCGAATTGTGTGAGTTGTGAGTTAGTTGGAGTCTCTAAGCTTCCCTTCTATCTGAAGCTTTGTGTTTTTCTGTCTGTAAGTCGAGCGAAGAGCATCCTGCTCAAAGTTTGTAATCTGTGCATCTGGCACACATTGTAATACCCGCAAGATTTTATGCTCTGATAATATAAAAGACTTCCGCTTGTGTTTAAATCTCTGATGCTTATCTATTGTCTTTCTATTATGCGCACATTGTGATCTCATTTATTTTCCCATATTTGCAACCGTTGTTCCTTGGTACTGCTAAGACTAAGTTCGCTCATCCAGGTAGTAAGGTTCACTGGTAGTTTGGTGTAAGACATTTTCCGAGCACTGGTAGTAAGTCCCGCAAGGTAGTAGGCCGCTTAGGGAAGTTGTAGGTGCAGAGACTTGTCGAAACCCAGCTATAGGGTTCAAATAGAGTTGCAACAAACTGATGGACTTCGGGTGGTGGGGTTCAAAAAGTTAAGCAGAGTAAAGCGGTAAACCCGACGATATTGGTTCTGATGGGAGTAGCAGAAACTGGAAGACCAGATGGTGAGAGGAGATTGTGCATGAGATAAGAGATCAAAGGTCAAGCTTCATTGTTGATACCATTTGTTAAACTGCTCCACACGAATAACTTTTTCAGGGGCCTCCTTTGTATATAGCTATTCGCTCTGTATTTTCTCTGAGTATAAAGTCAAAAGTTTTCTCTATGAGTTTTATGTTTTGGATCCATAAAGATTAGCTAGTTTCTGCCTAAGCAGTCGGCTAGGAGCCTGTCTAATCTTCTTTCGAGAAGACATAAGACTAAAAGCCCTGCTTTTCTGTGTAGAAATAGTAACATCTATGGATTCTTCTGTGTGTGTCCGAACTGTATATAATACTGTAGAGTCTGCTATATCTACTTCAGAACATACTTTCTGTTTTATGATCCATTATATGCCCTTTATTGAATCCTTAGACCCTAGAATCAAAGATATCTATAAGGGCATGAGACCACCTTGTACTCCTAGATATGGGTTAGGATATATTGAACAATGCGATACAGTCATCCCTGACTGCAGGTTTACCAATCCTTTACCCAATGATATTCAAAGACCCTCTGTAGATGAAATACATAAATTTCATACAGTCATGAGAGGATGCCATAAAGGATCTATTCCTAATGAATGGATCAAAAGAATGTTGAACTGGGATTTGTTCACAAATCCTGAATCCAAAGAATTTGAACTAGCCACTCCCAATACTGAAAAATTAAGGCTAGCCAAAGAATGGAAAGATTTTATGTCTGAAGAAGATAGTTGGATTTCCTTCTTTGAATGGAGGAAATTACAACAAAAGTATGTAGTCGAAATGGTAGGAGAAAGCTCTGAATCTCCTTCCCCTAAACATAAATGGAAAAGTATTGATGGCAGTATTGTTGAATCAAATTCTACTTTTCTTCCTTTCAAAGGAATTGTGCTAGAAGATAATGACAAACAAGTAAAGGCTATTCCTTTTCTTTTATCAGAAGAAGCCATTTAGTTGTCAGGAATAGACAAAAGAGTCCAGTCAGTCTTTGAGCAACTTAACTGGACCAATACTTCTCTAAGAGGAATGGCTACACACACTTTCATAACCAATGACTATGGAAGAAAAGATCAAATTTATGACCTGCAAGTATCCACAAATACCATAGTCAGATCCGTGGGTCAAATACAAGAAAAAGTCATTGATGTTAAAGACAAAATGTATTCTTCTTTATTAGAAATCTCTTATAGAGCTAGAGAATCTAGCAGAAATCATGAAGAAATAATGGAAGGATTAGGAAATTCCTTTTCAACTATGGGAAAATCTTTAACTGAAATAAAAGGCAGAACCAGTCAACCTGATAAACCTATTTCTACCTCTTTCATCCTTCCTAGTTCACATATTTCTATTCTATCTCCTGTACATAAGCCTTCTGAGATAGAAATTGTAAAAAGATTTCCTTTGCATTTTCCCCCTGAAGAAGAAACACCCGAATCTTCTTCAAAATCCCCAAAAAACCGTCATTCCTTGGTGACTGTCAGAAACCCAGCCTATGAAAAGATTCCTCATCATGCTACCAGACCATCAGCCCCTGATTTGGTTAGTAAAGGCAGGCTTCCAGACACTCAAATATTTGCTGATGATTGGTTCCAAGAATGGAACATTGATAATCTGTCCATCGCACAAATAAGACATATGATTGATAGAATGTATGTCTCATATAAGATCATGTGCATGAAGGGAAAAACTGAAGTAGAGGCGTGGAAGATAATAATTCAATGTTTTACAGGAACTCTTATTAAATGGTGGGAAGTTATTTCTTCTCCTTTAATGATCACAAAAATGGAAGAAAAGATTTTGAAAGATGAAGAAGGTGATATTGTATATCACACTAATTGGTCTGCAGTAAATAATATGATTGGTGCTCTTACCACTCTAATCCTTGAGAACTGGTGTGGAACTGAAAATGAAATTGCTGATAAACATGAGATTGTCCTCATGAATGTGAAATGCAGAAAGATGTTTGAATATGAGAAATTTCATAAAGAATGGACACAGAGAATTTTTGAAGTCAAAGAGAGTAAGAATCTGCTATGGAAACAGGTCTATTTATCAGCCCTCCCAAGTAAATTTGTAGAATATTTAAAGATGGAGGAAGTTTTTAAACTCCCTTATGAGTTGTATACCTGGGGAGAAATATACTCTCTATTAACTAAAGATCTTGTAGGATTATGTACTAATATGAAGGTACACAACTCTGTGTCAAAATCATCTTATCTTCCTGATCAAAAATCAATCTGTGAACAATATGGTTTATATCTTACAAATCCAACAAGAAAAAGGAAAAAGATATTAAAAGATCCACGGGAAGAAAAGGGCAGAAAATTTAAAGCTAGGTACAAATATGTTCCTAGAAGTCACTACTATGAGCCAAAGGATATTAGGCTCAAAACTCATAGTCATGAAGCCAAACAGAAAGTAATCTGTTGGATTTGCAGAAAGAATGGACATTATGCCCATGATTGTCGAGATAATGAAGCCTCTAGAAAATCAAAAGGTAAATTTTCAGAACAGAAAGCAAAAGAGGCCCAAGAAAAGAGGCAATTAGTATTAAAGCTCCATTGTAACAGATGTGGAGCAAATAATCATGATACTAATTCTTGTCCCTATAATCCCTTTAAGCCAAAAGAAGAAATCCATCTTCTGAGGGAAGGATGTTGTTCCTCTTCTAGCAGCACATCAGAATTTGAATATTCATCAGGAAAAGAAATTTTGATGAATGAACATTGCAATTGCAGTAATCCTAATTTATGTTCTTGTGAAAGCAGCACTGATAATTTTGATTCTGATTCAGATCCCAGACCCCAAGAAAAGTTAAAGGTCTGTATATTTTCAAATACTGGAAATCAGGAGGCTCAAATGCTTGCCCAAATTAAAAGCCTCCCAGAAGGAGATATGAAAAATTCTCTTCTAGAAACTTTTATTAAGACTGTCAAGGCAGAGAAAAAGGGAAAGAACCCTGAGATTCCAAAAAGACAGCCTTTGTTTTTAGATGCTTCCTTTGATAAGAACACAAAGACTTATATCAAGTTTAACAGAGAGCCAAAATTACATAATACTTCTGTTACGGATTTGGCCAAAGAGATTTTTTCTCTTAAAAATGAAGTCTCTGGATTAAAAGAAAAGATAGAATCAATCCCTCCTCCTCTAGAAGATGCTCCTTTTAAGACAGTACTCTAGGAGAAAACAACAACAGAAATGCAGGGAATGACAGGTATGAAAATTTTGCCTGTCAAATATCAGAAGTACTATATCAGGATCCAATTGGAAATAAACCAGGAAGTATTTTCTTTGACTGCACTTTTAGACACCGTGTCTGATCTAAACTTGCTAAATAAAGATATCGTCCCTACAAAATACTGGCTTCCTAGTTTTGGTTCAGCTACAGGACTAGGAAATAAAGATATAAGTTTTCAATTTGAAGTTCCTAAAGGCATCCTACTACTTGAAGAATATGCTTTAGGAATGAAATATCAGATTTCAGATCTCCCTGTTGATTGTATTCTTGGTACACCTTTTCTTACTGCAGTAGAACCGCATGGTTCTTGTATTTGTTCAGATGGGAGATCAGGATATTTTATTACATTTCCAAGTATAGATGGAAATCCTCCCAAAAGGATAGAATTACCTTTTGTTTCTGAATTCCATACCCAAATTGCTTATTGCAAGAAAATTTTAGTAATAGTAGAAGTTTTTGATGATCAGAGGAATGCTCATGTTACTCATTTTTTAGATGACAATACTCCTTGGGAAACATTTAAAGAGCATTGGACACCTTCATGGTAGCTCAGACACTCAGAGAATGTAGAATTGGGGCTACCTGGATTTTCAAGGAATACACATATAAATGTATTACCTCCACAACATATACTTGGCCGAATGCATCAAGGTGCTACTATAACATCCAAGGAAAAACTGATTGAAATAGGGGATTCAAACAGATTAAGGTCTGCTAATAGGCAATGGTATGATCATCAGACATGAAGATGGGAAGAAACTCCTGCTTACCACTTCTTCCAAATAAATCGAATGAGAACTATTCAAGAATGGCCAAATGCAAATCCAAATGAAATACTATTCAATATAAATTATCAGTAATATAAAACCATGTGGTTTAATGTCTGTCTTTGGACAGATTGATATAAGTACTATTATTGTATGATAAGGTTTGCTCATTCTTTTTGTAAAACTTCTCCACACGAACAGATTTGTCAGGGGCCTCCTCTGTCAGAGAATGAAGCTTGACCTTTGATCTCTTGTCTCATGCGCAATCTCCTCTCACCATCTTGTCTTCCAGTTTCTACTACTCCTGCATGAGACAAGAGATCAAAGGTCAAGCTTCATTCTCTGACAGAGGAGGCCTTTGACAAAGTTGTTCGTGTGGAGCAGTTTTACAAATGGAGTCTTTTATATTATCAGAGCATAAAATCTTGCAAGTATTACAATGTGTGCCAGATGCACAGATTACAGACTCTGAGCAGGATGATCTTCGCTCGACTTACAGACAGAAAGACAGAAAGCTTCAGACAGAAGGGAAGCTTAGAGACTCAGACTAACTCACAACTCACACAATTCGGGAATGAATAGAATGTACTCCTCTCCTTCTTTTATACAAATTCGGGAGGAGAGTGTCATCATGAAGCTAAGACCCGAATAGACAAGTGGTCCAACATGTCTACCACTCAATCTTACTTTTAGGATTCGGCAGATGTATTCACGCAGGAATCTCTGACCAAATCATTAACTTTATTTCATATCCACCAAAAGTAATCGGGAATGGTAGATCTGACGGGGTGATCGTGCAAGATTCCCCAACTAGAGGACAGTCGTAATAACAAATCACATGATAAACAATAGAGCATCTTGGAAATGTGGGTCAATCCACACCAAAATTCAGAGAAGTGCTCCAAGTTTCCAAGATTCTCTTTATTTGACAAGACAACACTATGACTATGTAATGTCCCCACTTTGGGACATCATCACAGGGCAGAGACTTATGATGACCAGAGTAGCCAGATGGATGCTATAGCGAGTACAGGGGTATTTGAGAGGCATTGTGTGGTCCAGTTGGCATTTACCATCATATTCCATCATTATGATCCATTCCACACAGGTTGGCTTTGGTTT
>SNQJ01S0011052.1:16063-29365 GCA_010110895.2 Picea sitchensis
TTTTGGCTTGTCTATCTTATTGCATATGGTTGAGGTATGTTCCATGGTTATCTCTTTCTGTTATTTGCTGCATACACACATATAAACACATCTAAAAGGTAGATCAACAATGTGTTTGACGAAATACCTCACTCAGAAAAAGTTTTAAAAAGACACCAAAACCGTTTTGATCCTTGCATAATGGCTTGGGATCATTACAGACTAGACTTTTTGTACAAAGTGGAGTTTAATCACGACAATCCACGGAACCCGAATGGCACCATTGTCGGCCATTTAGACATGAATTATTACACAAGTTTTAATCATTTTCAATGAAACTAGAGAATCTTTCAGGATAGTGTAAAGTATCCCAAATCTTAGTGTAAATCTTTCGTGCTATGAAAGGTACTCCATTTATGATTTGCAGGACAGTTTTTGATTTGATCCCCCATTGAAAATGATTGAGGATGAACCATCTTAGAATTTCTCCATCACTTGGTCCTTGAAGGAAAAGATCTCGGACAACAACAAGAGGAGTAAAAGATCCTAAAATAATAGGATCTATTGCCCCTTTATTAAGACCAAAATCTTTCCACCAATCAACAATCCAGATAGGTGGCCTTCCTGCAGTTGAAGCATTAACACATCCAAATTTGACCATGATTAAAACATCTTCGTTTTGAACAAATTCCCACCATAAATTTCTATATTTATGATAGTCGAGGCTTGTTTTTGGGAAGATAATATCAGGATTTCCTTCAGCCCATTGAGATAATAATCTGGGTCTGTTTAGACAGAAATATTGCTGATTATTTCCTTCATTATTTCTCATATCCCAAATTAATGTTATATCATGGAAGAGTTAGGCCAAAGCATATTGTGCTTGGGAAGCTTTTTCATTTACTTGAGTAATGATGGGAGTCATAACATTTGAGGTTCTTCTTCCTCTTACTTCAGGAACTAAGCTTGAGTATGAAACTTGAGTAGATCTTGAAAGAAGTTTTGTGCTTCTTAGTTCCCATCGTGGTACCCAACCTGCTGCATAAGATTCCCAATTTAAAGAATCAGGAGTATCTATTACTTGATCTATTCCATTTCTAAGTTGTACATAAATTATTAAGCAGAGGTTTTGTAAATGTTCTCTGCTCAGGAAATCTGGAATAGAATTGTTTACTCCTTTAATGTGATCTATGGAGAAATCAAAATTGTTGAAGAGAGCCTGCCATATGGAAAATATGGAATCTCCAGGATTTTTCAAATCTTTATTAAGGACTTTATTCATGGACACAACATCAGTCCTCAGAAGAATTTTTTTATAGATCAAATAAATCTCAAATTTGTGTATGGCATTTAGAGCAACTTTAATTTCTTTATCTAGAGCAGAATAATTCTTTTCTGCCGCCTGCCATAATCCAGAGGAAAATTGGATAACCTCCTCTTTTCCTTTATCTATGACTTGTTTTAACACTGCTCCCCACCCAATATTACTGGCATCAGTCTCTACTATCTTTGGGAGATTATCATCAGAGATATGTAAAATTGGAAGATTCTTGACTTTAGCCTTGATATTCTTCACAGCTTGAGTATCTGCATCTATCCATGGACATGATTCTTTATTTAATTTTTCATTAAGTAGTTTTCTATCTTGTGCACACTTTTTATAAAAATGGCTTATGTAATTTAAACTGCCTAAGAACCTTTGTAGCTATGTTTTATCAAGAATCTTATCTGGAAATTTATCTGCAAATTCAACAGCATGAGTTTGCAAAGTAATTTGGCCATTGTCAATAGTATGGCCTAAAAACTTGATTTGAGTTTGAAATAACTCAATCTTTTTTCTTGGATAGAACCAGGCCTGCTTGCTTTATGGCTTGCAAAATCTTCTTCAAATGCTAAAAATGTTGATCTATGGATGAAGAAAAGACAAGAATATCATCAATATAAACAATAAGACAATCAAAGTATGGCTTGAGAGTATCATCCATGACCCTTTGGAATTTTGCAGGAGCATTTTTTAATCCAAAAGGCATTACATTCCATTCATAATGTCCGGCAGGGACATTGAAAGCAGTTTTAAATTTATCCTTTTCATTTATAGCTACTTGCCAGAATCTAGATTTTAAATCGAACTTTGAAAAGACCTTTGCTCCTGCAATTCTGGTAACACGACTGCTTTTATTTGGAATGGGATATGTACCATCAGCTAAAAATTTATTAAGGGGTTTATAATTTACTGTAGTCTAGGAACTCCTCTGATCTGTTCTGAATATTTATTCACATAAAACCCATAACAGTTCCATGGACTAGTAGATTTTCTAATTAGCTATTTTTTTAGCAAACCCTCAATTTCTTCTGCACACAGCTTTTGATACTCAAAATTCATTGGTATAGCTCTGCTTTTACAAGGCTTTCCTTGGTAATCTTCTCTATAAGGGAGGAAGACTTCATGTTTTTTCTGTTTCCAAAAAGCAGTAGGATCTTCTGAACAAACTGAATTGATAAATTCTTCTTTTAACAAAATAATCCTTTCTTGAATATCTGTTCTTTTCAATTGATCTTTGATTCGTATTTCTTTCTGAAATTCCTTCAATTTTTTTATCTTCTCAAGTTTTCTCAGATTTAATTGTACAACATCTGAGATCTTGGGAGTAGACATAAATGGAAGTTTGATTATTATACTACCTGGGAGTGTAATGAAGTATCCTGGTTTTTATGGGGTCACCATGGTTGAACCATGAGGTGAGACTGCTGCAAGGAAAGGGGTGCCAAGGATACATGCAACAGGAATTTATGCTAGAAGAAATTTCAGTTTAAGACAGAAATCTTGGAAACAGAGGACTGCTTCTAGAACTTGAAATGAGATATCATTGGGGATATTTCCTAATCCCACAACCATGGATTGAGTCTTTTCCCATAAGGACATAGGAATAACATGCTTATTGAGCATGTTCAAATCTGATCCAGTATCAATCAATGTCTTTAATTTGAAATGCAAATCCTGAATTTTTAACTCAATCAAGACATGATATTTCTGGTGATGGACCTGAAGACTTTCATCTTTATTTTCTTCTGGTTTTTTCTCATGAGAATTTGTCATAGATATTTTGATCTTATTGATTTCTCTTCCCAAATCAGATATAGAAAGACTCTGTACTGGACAACTCATAAGACTAGCCTTCTGAGGTACTATTTTTTGTGGATGATCTTGCAGATTTTTCTTTTTGTTCCATTCAAAGAAGAATACATAAATATTTTCTTTTTCCATCCAACATTTCCATTTTTGGGCTAGTCTGAGCTTTTCTTCATTTGAAGTTCTTTTGGCAAATTCTCTTGCATCTAGATGAGTATATAAATCCCAATTTAACATTTCTTTCATCCATTCTGCTTTCATGAAATCTGTTCTGCATCCTTTAAACAGGGACAATTTTTTTTTTAATTTCTGAAGAGGATGGTCTTCTTGTATCACCAGGGATATAAGCTTATGTCCTTAATTTTATTTCTGTACAAAGATTCTCTTGGATAACCAATACATGAGAATCATGGGGAAAAGGAATATCGGAACATTGGGGATGTGGACATTGGTCTTTAGTAGTAGAGTTTGGTGGAGGTAAGTTTGTTCTAGGATTGTGATTTGAATGCTCAAACTGTACTCTTTCATTTTCTGTAAATGTAGAAAGAGTAGATAAGTTTATCACTTTCCACAATCAAAGCATTTTACTGCAAAAGGAGATTTCCCCACTTGGTTTGCTAAGGAATGAAGTGAAGGATGTAAGCAAAAGGAAGAAGAAGGTATAGGATTAGATATTTTACAAGAAGATGATTTAGAAAGATTTCTCTGCGAAAAAGAAATGACTGCAGAGTTTGATGTTTCTTTTATTTGGGCAGAAGTAATAGACCTTTGTATAGGTTCCCTAGGTATATCAATGACCCAATCAGTGGGAAAGGAAAGGTTTTCCCATTTTATAGTACAATGTTCCATTTTTTGGTTTAAAGAGTCAGTTATGACAAGAGTACTTGACTGTGAATCTTTGCTAGGGGTATGTAGAACAGCTGGGAACATGGTATTAGTATGCCTAAAACAACCCCTGGCTTGGAAAGCTATATTGGTTCTGGTAGATCTCATGTCAAATCCAGTTGTCCTGATCTGCAGTCTAAGAATGTCTACAAGATTTTCATCAAAAGTATATACAAAGAAGTTTGGATAATAGTCAAAATAGACTGGTCCATTAGATAGAGGGGCAACAATTCCACCTATCAAGGAATCGGTAAACTTATTATGAGTTAGAACCCTTACAGTGCAGAGCACATAGGCATCTATCCCTTTATGGACAAGTGCATTTATTCCGATCCTAATACATCCAAAATGTAGGACGTTTGTCCCATGTTTCTTGGCTTCTTTTTGTACTTCCTTTGGATTTATAAGGGAAATTGTTTAAGTTACATCACTATTCTTCTGTATAGTACTGATAGATTCTTTGACAAAGACTCTGGTTATGGCTTTGAGATGGAACATATTTAGGTCTTGATATACTTACTAGGAGATATAGGAGGAAGTTTCCATGCTGCTTGAGGATTTGTCTCGACTTCTTCTATGTCAGCATGGTTTATACTTTGAATTCTATTTAAAGAAAACATCGACTCAAGATTATTTACAGGGTCAGATCTAGAGGTACTACATTTTTCAGCATTTTTGACTTCTCTAAAAGATACTGACCTAGAATCCATTCTTAGTATAAAAATCTTACTATTTCTGCACAGAAAAGCAGGGCGTTTAGTCTTATGTCTTCCCGAAAGAAGATTAGACAGGCTCCTGGCCGACTGCTCAGGCAGAAATTAGCAGATCTTTATGGATCAAACACAGAGAAAACTTTTAACTCTATACACAGAGAAAATACAGAGCGAATAGCTATATTAGATCGAAGAGAGTCTGATATCATACCCGGGTTGAAAAGAAGGTCATGGATCTGATACCATTTGTAAAACTGCTCCACACGAACAACTTTGTCAGGGGCCTCCTCTGTTAGAGAATGAAGCTTGACTTTTGATCTCTTGTCTCAAAGAGGAATGGCTACACACACTTTCATAACCAATGACTATGCAAGAAAAGATCAAATTTATGACCTGCAAGTATCCACAAATACCATAGTCAGATTCCTCGGTCAAATACAAGAAAAAGTCATTGATGTTAAAGACAAAATGGATTCTGCTTTATTAGAAATCTCTTACAGAGCTAGAGAATCTAGCAGAAATCATGAAGAAATAATGGAAGGATTAGGAAATGCCTTTTCACCTATGGGAAAATCTTTAACTGAAATAAAAGGCAGAACCAGTCAACCTGATAAACCTATTCCTACCTCTTTCATCCTTCCTAGTTCACATATTTCTATTCTATCTCCTGTACATAAGCCTTCTGAGATAGAAATTGTAAAAAATTTTCCTTTGCATTTTCCCCCTGAAGAAGAAACACTTGAATCTTCTTCAAAATCCCCAAAAGATCGTCATTCCTTGGTGACTTTCAGAAACCCAGCCTGTGAAAATATTCCTCATCATGCTACCAGACCATCTGCCCTTGATTTGGTTGTTAAAGGCAGGCTTCCAGACACTCAAACATTTGCTGATGATTGGTTCCAAGAATGGAACATTGATAACTTGTCCATCGCACAAATAAGACAGATGATTGATAGAATGTATGTCTCATATAAGATCATGTGCATGAAGGGAAAAACTAAAGTAGAGGCATGCAAGACAATAATTCAATGTTTTACAGGAACTTTTAGTAAATGGTGGGAGGTTATTTCTTCTCCTTTAATGATCACAAAAATGGAAGCAGAGATTCTAAAAGATGAAGAAGGTGATATTGTATATCACACTGATGGGTCTGCAGTAAATAATATGATTGGTGCTCTTACCACTCTAATCCTTGAGCACTGGTGTGGAACTGAAAATGAAATTGTTGATAAACATGAGATTGTCCTCATGAATATGAAATGCAGAAAGATGTCTGAATATGAGCAATTTCATAAAGAATGGACACAGAGAATTTTTGAAGTCAAAGAGAGTAAGAATCTGCTATGGAAACAGGTCTATTTAGCAGCCCTCCCAAGTAAATTTGTAGAATATTTAAAGATGGAGGAAGTTTTTAAACTCCCTTATGAGCTGTATACTTGGGGAGAAATATACTCTCTAATAACTAAAGCTCTTATAGGATTATGTACTAGTATGAAGGTACAAAACTCTGTGTCAAAATCATCATATCTTCCTGATCAAAAATCAATCTGTGAACAATATGGTTTATATCTTACAAATCCAGCAAGAAAAAGGAAAAAGAGATTAAAAGATCCACAAGAAGAAAAGGGCAGAAAATTTAAAGCTAGGTACAAATATGTTCCTAGAAGTCACTACTATGAGCCAAAGGATATTAGGCTCAAAAATCATACTCATGAATCCAAACAGAAAGTAATCTGTTGGATTTGTGGAAAGAATGGACATTATGCCCATGATTTTCCAGATAATGAAGCCTCTAGAAAATCAAAAAGTAAATTTTCAGAACAGAAAGAAAAAGAGGCCCAAGAAAAGAGGCAATTAGTATTAAAGCTCCATTGTAACAGATGTGGAGCAAATAATCATGATACTAATTCTTGTCCCTATAATCCCTTTAAGCCAAAAGAAGAAATCCATCTTCTGAGGGAAGGATGTTGTTCCTCTTCTAGCAGCACATCAGAATTTGAATATTCATCAGGAAAAGAAATTTTGATGAATGAACATTGCAATTGCAGTAATCCTAATTTTTGTTCTTGTGAAAGCAACACTGATAATTTTTATTCTAATTCAGATCCCAGACCCCAAGAAAATTTAAAGGTATGTATGTTTTCAAATACTGGAAATCAGGAGGCTCAAATGCTTGCCCAAATTAAAAGCCTCCCAGAAGGAGATATGAAAAATTCTCTTCTTGAAACTTTTATTAAGACTGTCAAGGCAGAGCAAAAGGGAAAGAAAACTGAGATTCCAAAAAGACAGCCTTTGTTTTTAGATGCTTCCTTTGATAAGAACACAAAGACTTATATCAAGTTTAACAGATAGCCAAAATTACAGAGTACTTCTGTTACGGATTTGGCCAAAGAGATTTTTTCTGTTAAAAAGGAAGTCTCTAGATTAAAAGAAAAGAGCTAGAAAGAGATGCTAACTTCAGCTTCAAAATTGATTCATGGGCTAGACAAGAAATTAAAGAAATCAAAGAAAGGATAGAATCAATCCCTCCTCCTCTAGAAGATGATCCTTTTAAGACAGTACTCCAGGAGAAAACAACAACAGAAATGCAGGGAATGACAGGTATGAAATTTTTTCCTGTCAAATATCAGAAGTACTATATCAGGATCCAATTGGAAATAAACCAGGAAGTATTTTCTTTGACTGCACTTTTAGACACCGTGTCTGATCTAAACTTGCTAAATAAAGATATCATCCCTGCAAAATACTGGCTTCCTAGTTTTGGTTCAGCTATAGGACTAGGAAATAAAGATATAAGTTTTCAATTTGAAGTTCCTAAAGGCATCCTACTACTTGAAGAATATGATTTAGGAATGAAATATCAGATTTCAGATCTCCCTGTTGATTGTATTCTTGGTACACCTTTTCTTACTGCAGTAGAACCTCATGGTTCTTGTATTTGTTCAGATGGGAGTTCAGGATATTTTATTACATTTCCAAGTATAGATGGAAATCCTCCCAAAAGGATAGAATTACCTTTTGTTTCTGAATTCCATACCCAAATTGCTTATTGCAAGAAAAGTTTAGTAACAATAGAAGTTTTTGATGATCAGAGGAATGCTCCTGTTACTCATTTTTTAGATGACAATACTCCTTGGGAAACATTCAAAGAGCATTGGATACCTTCATGGCAGCTCAGACACTCAGAGAATGTAGAATTGGGGCTAATCTGAACATTCTATGTGTTTTTCAACAAGTTGAATCCATTTATACATTTAAAATGAATTTTAAACAATAAAAAATTATGATTTCCCATATTCATGTTGTCAAATTCCAACTATAAAAAACAAAAAATAGAACAGACAACATTCATCTCTGTTAGGATTGTATTTTCAGTTGCTAGGATTGTATTTTCAATTACCGTCCAAGCTATTAAGAGGTTGCTTCACTTGCCTCTGGGTCATGTTAAGCTAAACATAAGCTCTAAGAAGAAAAAGAAACTACTGTGACCGCTTTCACAGTGTGGTTCACTCAATACAAGTCTTTATTTTCATAAGCAAGGCAATGGATACTTTAATTTTTTTCTGTTATAAAATTAAAAAAGCATTTTGTGATCTTTTTAATCTATCATCCTATTAAAACTTAATTTCATTGTTTTCTTTATTTACATAAAGCAATAATACAATATATACTATGTTCTTTTGTTCTTATTTTCATTAAAAAGATCAATGGATGGTATGCTTTTAACATTGTGTAGCCTCTCGAATGTACCATCTTATTAGCTTAAACTTTTGCATTCTTGTCAGAATCTATGACAATTAAACTTATCCACTTAGTGCTCCTTCACAAAGAGACAATGACGTTATAAAAGTCATGGAACACCTCTATTGTCTTTTTATACAATTGTTTGGACGGATTCTATTGTCTTTTTATACAATTGTTCCACTAATTCATTATAGCATGAGCAATTTGGTTTGTTATTGCCAAAAATTTAATTTATAGTAGGATTTCCATTTACAAGCATATCACTCTTCGACTAATTCATTATTCATTATAATGAGCAATTTTATTTGTTATGGTCAAAAACACTATAGGAGGATTGTCTACACAAGCATGTACTTATATTGCTAACCCCTTCATATCACATGTTACTAAAAGAAAGAATGATATGCACATGACCAGCGTGTACTATTTTTTTATTTTTTTTGGTATGTTGAAGATAACATTATTTATGGATTTTTTTTATGAGACCTTGGCTAGTGGTTATAAGGTTAGAAGGATAGGTGTCCTCCTTGAGTAGGACTTCCCTCACGGGTATGTCTTCAGATGTCTCGGTCCTTGCTAAGTCATAATTTTCCTACTAAGCACTCGCTTGCAATTAATTGGCACTAACCTAGGGTCTATAGTGGCAACCAACTAGATTTTAACATGGGTCTCGCCCAGGTGATTTCGACCAGTTACCAATTCTCCTAGATCTAAAAGAAAACAAAAACTTTGTTTTTGGCTTTTAAGAGTTTGAAAAGATTTATAATCTTTTCGTAATCATGTCCATCATAAATCAAACTCCATTTACTTATTTTTGGTGTAATGGTCTTGGATTGTAGTTGTGTCTTCTTTTGATAACGAAAAGTAATTCCTTGGTATTTTTGCATTTTCATTGGCTAAGCTCGACATTGAACTCAAAATGTAACATGAGAAATTGTGAGGAGAATGTCTTATTTACAAGGTTTGATCCAGTGTTTGTCTTGAACACCATGCGAAATGATTGGGCATTTAGCACTTAATATTCTCTACATGTTGATGGGGGAAAAATCCTACCCATGGTTATGATTAAATGAAGTTCTAAATCTATGGAATAGACCATTTGTCAATTAGATACCCATTTTCCATTTTATCACAAGTTGTAACTCACATTCAAATGGAACTTAAGGACACCTGCAAAAATGGTGCTAGGGAGAATAAAAACCAAATGGATTAGCAAAAATACATTATGTTGAACACACATGTATTTTTCCATTATGGGGATCAATGCACCTTCCATTAATTTCTAGGGTAGTGATTTGTGAAGTTGAACCCCTAGCATGAACTTTTGCATTGCATCCCACTAAACAAAGCCTTGGATCTAGATGTCTTTCAAAAAAAGACATGTCAGGGCATGTGTTATCCAGGTGGATACTGATGACCACTCATCTATTCCACTAACTTGGAATGGTTATACATCTTGGTAGTTCTACTACAATGTTGTAGGTCTTAAACTTCAGGAATTTTCCATGAATCTTTAGTACTTGACACAACCTCGAAATATTTCATTATGGAGCTCACCAAACACACAAATCATATAATAATATCTGTTATTGTCCAAGAAACATCCTAAATGGAGTTTGTATGAAACAATTATGGCCCTAGGAAGTTGATGTATCAAATAGGCTCCTTAGGGATCACATTCCTTTTGTCACCTCAACTCTCAAGGTTATGGTTTTTGGATATTTATCTTTTTTACCTCTTAAGGTTTTATGCTTTATGTTAAAAGGTAGTTTCATCCTCTTGTAATGTTCTTCTTGTAAATGAGCATAGTTGATGCATCTCTCTTCAAAGATAAGTTACCACCATTCTAACCAATTTGTATTGCTTTACATATTGGAAGGTTTTTCTATTTCATTTATTGATATAATTTGGGTTTTTTTGTGTTACAATACTCTTTGAAATAACTTTGTGTGATTTTGTGTATATTTTTATATTCATTCATTCTCCACATAATCCGGATCAATGATAATAGAGCAATCTACACTTTGTTGTTTTTATGTACATGTCCCTAATGAGGTCATGGTACAAGGAGTTGGGCCTCAAACTAGAAAAAAATTGTGAAAACCACCCTTAATGGCCCAAATAGCCTCGCATGGAAGGAAAAGGGAAATATGATGGAGTGGGAGATCCTTTCAAGCTATTGTTTGAAGAATCCCTTGCATGACAGAGGAATGAGATGATGGATAATTTCACCCAGGTCCTTCAACTATTGCCAATGGAAACAAAGGAACCTTCAACAAGCAATCACCTTGGAGGAATAACACCCTAAGGTACAAGTTAACTTTGGAATTCCTTTATTCGAGGGATAGAGAGGTGCAAATTCTTTGGAGAAACGGTTAAGTCTCCTAGAGGGTTATTTACTCTATTAAAACAAATGACAATGAAAAGATCACCTTCTTCCTTAAGTCCCTTATCCATGCCAAATATTGGTGATATGGATTGGATCATTATATTATTTTTCATATATCTCGATGCTTTCAAAGTGGAAACAATTGGAGGAATCAACTCGCAGGATCATTTTAGTGGCAAGTCCCAATTTGGAGAATTGGGGTCTGGAACCTTCTAGATCTATTTTGAGGCATCAAATGGAATTTTTATGGGTTAAAAATTTCTTTCCATAGCTTGGAACCCATGAAGTTATTCTTCACATGGAGACCTTTCCAATAGTGCAAAAATTGCGTCAATCAGAGCTCATATGCAAAATTTATGTCTCCCGCAAGTTGACCTACTATGTTGACCACCATGGTATGAGAGGATGCCACATCAACCCTCGTTACTCACGCATATGCCGCTAGCCATGTATGTAATTTCAAGAATATTTTAGAAGGTCCAAAAACCCTATCACAAATTTTGAGGGTTGAGGAAGTCAAAAACATAACCCTATATGGCTATCCGGCTATGCTAAATACCGAGCCACTAGGAGGAGAAGGGATTCCATCCTATGTTATTATATTTTGTTCCATAGCAAAGAATAACAATTGGGAGTGATAAATTAGAGAGAATAACAAAGGGGGTTAATTTTTTGTAGTAGTCTAACAGGCCACGGGTCTCAAGAAACTCCATATAGGGTGCCTTCTCCTTTGTACTTGCATTATTTACATACCAGAGAAAAGAGAGCAGAACAGTCTCACCTTCTAGCTGGGTTTTCTCCCATAAGGGTTTCCCAGAGAAAATCTTTGTGTCATTTTTTGGATGGTGTGTGATTTTGTTTTATTGTTCTTTGTTTTCCATATTTTATCTATTTCATGCATAAGCTCAAAATCAGTAACTAACTATTATGTAAATCTAAAGGAATTTAACCTTCATAGGTAGATTTCAATTTTATTTATCAGATTTGTTGTGACAAAATGTTCTAGTGGAATATCCACGGTAGTTTAAAGATCAATTGGTGGGACATTGATTGGGTGAAACATTCCAATTATGAGTCTCCAACATTTAGGACATAACACATTTAGATTTTTCCATTATGGATCTCGATACGCCTTCCATAGATGTGGGGGGTAGTGATTTGTTAAGTTGAGCCCCTAATTGCATTGCATCCCACTAAAAAAAACTCTAGATATATAATTCTTTCCAAAAATAATTTTTTAGGGAATTTATGATCTAGGTGGATACCAATGACCACTCATCTCTACCACTAACCTAGAATGGTTCTACATCTTTGTAGTTCTATTATAGTTTTGTAGGTACTAAACTTTTGACACATTTTTTGGGAATTCCCATGCATATTTAGTAGTTGACACAACCTTTCAATCTTTGATTCTGGGGCTCAACAAAAACACACAACATAGAATAATATTTTATGTTGTCCAAGAAATTCCCTAAATGAAGTATGTATGTGAAATTTGTGGCCTCGGGAATTTGACATATCTACTAGGCTCCTGAGGGCTCGCATTCCTTTTGCCAACTCAACTCCTAGGGTTATGGTTTTTAGAAATTTAGGTTTATTACCTCTTAGGGTTTTATACTTTATGTTAAAAGGTAGTTTTTACTTCTTTTAATATGCTTCTTATGAATGAGCATAACTGACATGTCTCTCTTCAAAGATATGATACCACCATTCTATCTAGTCTGTATTGCTTTACATATTACAATGTTTTTATATTCCATTCATTAATAGAATTTGGGTTTTACTGCGTTATTGTAGTATCTATAATAACTTTTTGTTATTATGTCTACATTAATGTCTTCATTCATTCTCCACATAATCTAGATCAATGGTATTATAAAAATCTACTCTTTGTTGATTTTTCATGCAAGTCTCTAATGAGGTCAAGGTACAAGGAGTTAGGCGTCAAACTAGCCAAGATTTTTGAAGACCACCTTCAACAACCCAAATGGCCTCCCATGGTGATAAAAGGGAAATATGATGGAGAAGGAGATCCTATCAAGTTATCACTAGAGGAATCCCTTGTGTGATAAAGGAATGATATGATGGATAATTTCACTCAAATACTTCAACTACTGTCAATAGAAATGGAGGCACTGTTAGGTTCCTAACCCGCACATAGGTAGAACAATATATTCGGATGTAATAAAGGTCAATATTAATAAGGCCTTTCAATAAAATATAATAAGGTAGATGTAAGAAGACCTAATAGAAGCTTCTTCTTCTAGAAGGATCTTCCTCTAGATGGTTCTTTTTAGTATAAATAGGAGTCGAGGGTATGAGAACCCTAGCTTGGATATTCTTGTAACAGAGCGCTGCTCGATTGGAGGTTGCCCCCTCGAAGAGGCCTGTGAACATTGCTATCTGAATCAAGTGCTATTTCTGTTCAAGTGCTATTTCTGTTGCTATTTCGTATATCATTT